>PVLC010037525.1:0-14982 GCA_004027655.1 Graphiurus murinus
ATCATACCAGCCCCAGCCCCTCCTGGCTTTCATGACTTGGGTTGAAAAGTTTGGAGTGATTCTTGTTGTTTTGCCCCTGAATGTCACCTGTTATTTTGTTCTCACTGCTTTTAAGATTCTTTCCTTAGCCTCTATATTAGTCATTTTGATTATTTTGTGGTTTGGGGAAGTCCTTATTTGATCTTGTCTTGTTGGTGTTCTGAATGTCTCCAATATGTGGATGTCCAAGTCTTTTTCTATGTTTGAGAAATTCTGTGATATTATTTCTCTGTAGAAGTTTCTGATACCCTTGGTTGGTAATTCTAGACCTTCAATTATCCTATCATCTTTGTTAGGTCGTTTCATATTACCCCATATTTCTTGGATGTTCAGGTTGTGTTTGTATTTGTCTTCTTTATATTATTGACTGTGTTTTCACTTTTGAATGAATTGTCTTCCAAGAGTGATGTTGCTTTTCTTGTGGTGTTGTCTGCCAGAGGTCATTTCTATTGCAGTCTTTAATTCATGTTTTGAATCTTCATTTTGCTCAAAGCTACTTTTTGGTTCTTACTTAGGGCCTCAGTTTCTCTATTGGTATTCTCTTTAATTTCCTGCACACTTTCTCTGAGGCCTTTGGTCATATTGAAGATCAAAGTTCAGATTTTTCCTTTTATTTCCTGCAGATCAGTGTTGGTGATCTCCCTTGTTGTTGAGTTGTGGGAGTTTATTGTTTACTTGCCGTTCTTCATTCTCACATTTTTAGAATTCTCGGGTTTACATTTCTATTGTCTTAGCATCTTCTTCCTCTCTGTGATATGTCCTGTGTCTTTTTGTTATCCCTTTATAATAATGTCTATGCTGAGGGTATATATTTGCCTCTATAAATCTGTCTTATAAGCCGGGCGTGGTGGCGCACACTTGTAATCCCAGTACTTGGGAGGCTGAGACCGGAGGATCCGGGTTTGCTGCCAGCTCAGCTACTTAGTGAGGCCCTCTGCAACTTAGTGAGACCCTGTTTCAAAATAAAGAATAAAAATAGGGCTGGGGGTGTAGCTCAGAGGTAGAATATCCCCCTGGATTCAATCCCCAGTACCAAAAAAAAAAAAAAAAATCTGTCTTATATAATCAAACTTTTGAGCTGGTCCCCTAGAGCCTCTTTGACATATAGTTCTTAGTGCATGCAAGCAGGAGTCGCTGATTGTATGCCGGCCACTGTGCTCTCCAGGCCCAAACTCCTAGGGCCAGGGACTATGATGTTCCATTCAGAGCCTGCAGCCTGCTCACTGGGATTTAATGCTCTGCAGACACCACTGCTGCTCTGCTGATTGTGAACCTGTGGAACTCTCCAATCTCTGTGACCAGTGGGCCTAAGGCTCAGCAGGGCCAGTGATTGCTATTTTCCAAGCTTGTGGCCCTGCTCACTGAGCTTTGATAGCCAAGGGACACCATCACTGATCTGCTGGTTACAATCACGTGGAGTACTGTTAGTCGCTATCATGCATACATGCCACGAACAAACTCTGCTGGCAGAGAGAATGTTGAGTTCCCAGCCTCTGGTCTCCCTGCTTTCAGGGACCAAGCTCTGGCAGAGAGAGATTGTACTGTTCTGAGCCTGGGGCTTGGGTGAATCAGTTATTTAGCCCCCAGGACACCACTGCTGCTCTGGGTGGCTGTGGTCAGGTGAGACCTTGTTTGCTTCTAACCTTGGTGTTTTTAGTGCTCAAACAAGGCCAGGCAGGAGTTTCTAACCTTCCAAGCCTGCAACTCAATAAGCTGAGTTATTTTACCACACAGACATCATGGCTGGCTGTCCTGTGGTGACTTCTGGAGACCCTTCAAGGGTGTGGTGAACTGCCAGCTCTAGGAGGGACCTAGAGACTGTCTGTTAATTCACATTTCTGCTGTGCCCAACTGTAGCCCCCACCCCACCTCCGCAGGAGTGATTGCCACACAGGTTTCTCGGCCACTCAGGGCGGTCTCCCGCAGGGATGGCTTGTTAACTCGTGGTATGTCTTGACAGGTGCTGCTCAAGTTCCTACAGGCAGAGACAAGTTCAGCTGCAGCTGCAGGATCTAGCTGGGCTATCTGGGTAGTTGGGTCTTTGTTGAGCATGGAGAGAAAAGTGCAACTGCTCTTGGTGATGGTCTAGTCACTAGTTTCACAAGAATCTGCTTCTTCTTTGCTGGTATTGGTCTCTGGGAGCTACCAGCCCCACATGGGCTTGGCAAGATGGTGCCACTGCTGCTCTCCACTCACCAGGCGAACCCAGGGAGTTCCTTTCAGTCCTTGCTCTCTCTGCTGCCTTCTATTCTACCATGCTTTCATGGTCATTCTGTTGAGTTTTGGCTGCTTTTCTTTTTTTGCCAAGAAGTAATCTTCGATTGAGTTCTGAGTCTTAGAGCACCTGAAACAGACTATCTCCCTCTATTTGTCATCTTTAATCCTAGAATAAGTTACTTTTAGAGTAAGATTATAAGTCCTGATGATAGGTAATAGAATACTAAAATATTAAACCTAAAGTCTAAGTTTATACCACTAAATATAAGGGAAAACCAGCATGTGAATGGATTTTTAATGCATTATTATTTGACACATACTAAAGAGATTGGAAACTCATTGTTCAATCAACAATTAGAGCTACACATGGTGGTATATATTCAGGAGGCTGAGTCAGGAGGATCACAAGATCAAGGCCAGCATGGGCAACTTAGTGAGACCCTGTCTCAAAAAATAAAAAGGAGCTGGGTGTAGTGCCAGATGCCTGTAATCCCAGTACTTGGGAGGCTAAGCAGGAGGACCACGGGTTCAAGGCCAGCTTCAGCAACTTAGTGAGACCCTTAGCAATTTAGTGATACCCTGTTTCAAACTAGAAAATAAAATAGGACTGGGGTTGTAGCTTAGAGATAAAATGCCCCTAGGTTCAATTCCCAGACACATACACACACACACACACACACACACACACACACACACACACAATTAATAAAATAAAATAAATGAAAAAGAGCTAGGGATGTAGCTCAGTGGTAGAGAGCCCCTAGGTTTAAATCCCCAGTACCACAAAAAAAAAAAAAAGAAGAAATAACCAAAAGCATAAGATATGCCCTAATTTGTGGATTTGTTTTCTCTATTCTAAAATTAAATTAGTATATCAGAGGGTATTTAAAATCATACATTTTTTAGAGCTAGACAGGATCTTTGAAATCACAGGTATGCCATGATCACCTCTCATTTTCTAGATTAAAAACAACAGAAACTCTTAAAGTATCACTATGACATTGCCATCAATTTATCATTGGTCTGTTATTTACATTAAAGTACATGACAGTATGATTTGCAGAATGGTATATTAGAATATGGACTCTGACAAATGAGCTTGAATGCCAAATGGGAGACTTACTATGTGCCCTTAAGGAAGTCATATTTGTTTTCTTTAACCACATCTACAAAACTTAATACATTAATACTGCTACCATTTTATTCTGATAGCTCTGATTGCTAATTCTTTCTGATACACTGTGCAATAGGTGATGTGATGTACCAAGCCACTTAAAGCATCTTTCCCTCCTCTCCTGGTAGAGTGCTGGGGAAAGGTCTGATTGGCTTTGGTTTGTAAAGTATAGGGGAGTTAGGAATTATCAAGATGCACAAACAGATCTGGAAACTGTTTTAGCTTGTTAGCTCTAAAACTTAAATGACACTATAAAGGGTAGTTCAGTTTTCTTATCTCACTACAGTGTGCCCCCATGATGACCTTGCTAATGTGGGACAAGCACATAGCAGTGCCTACTTACTGAGGACTTAACTCTTGATCAGACATCTTGCTAGGTAAAGGAGGTGCAGATTCAGGTGAGGCATATCTAGGAAACATTAAAGATGCATGCAAATCAGCAAGCCTATATGCATTCCTTAACCCTTATGCAGAAAGTACCCTCATCTAGTGGGTTGTTAAGTATATTGTACAAATAGTTTACAAGGACCTCACAGCATTTAGGTCTTTTGTTATCTAGTTAGAAATCTCTGGAAGTAATATTTTAACTGTTTCTGTGTTCAGATAACTGCTAACTTGCAGGAGGCTCACCGCTGGTTTCAGTGCAAGTTTGATGGCCTACAACTTGAGCTGACAAAAAACCGATTGCAGAGGCTTCCTCGGGAAGACAGGTGGCAGGATGGGGTAAGGTTAAGATGTGGTTGTCTTAAACAATTTCAGATTTGTCCTCAGATTTCTAATTACAGCTACTCTTTTACTAATCTTTAGATTTCTTTAAACTATGGGCTTGGAAACCAATAAACTAATTTTCTTTCTTGAAAGTTCCACTCTCCAAAACTTTCTAGATTAGAACCACCTATCTGAATTAATATGGGACATTCATAGAAGCCAAACATGTTCTAAGCCCTATAGTTAGCTCTGAAAAGACAGATGTGCTTTCTTTCCAACAGGATCAAGATATAAGGCATGATGTCATGCCTGACCAGTCTGTTCTGCATCGATGGGAGACTAAACAGAATCTTGGGCTGATGCCCAGAAAGTGCCATTCTGAGGTAGACAAGAAGTGACAACCTTGGCGAAGGGCTTCTTCAAGCGCAGCTGCACTTCCAAGACTGAGAGCCAGCAACGAAGGCTGGCCTGCTTCTACAGTGATGAGATATGAAGTCTTTGATGTGGGCCTAAGATTTTGGACTTGCTTAATCTTTTATGAACTCTTTAATATCACTATAGATCCACCCCGTCCTTTATCCCTTTCCCTATTTTCTACCCAATAAATTTAAATTAGTTTATTGTATCATAGAAGATGCTACTGCATGATCTGATGTTATTTTCCTTATTACACTAAATCAAAAAGAATTTAGTAAAGTACTAAATGATATGGCTACTAAAGATATGATACTTTGTGTCAATGAAATGTATTAGTCTTACATCCTCGAAATAGAATCACCTAGAAAATGGTAGAAACTCTTCCACTGCCTTTTAAAACTTATACACTTCTGTGCTGAGTAATAACTAGGATGTCTTTAATAAGACTCATTTCTTTGTTCTTAAATAACACATCTCAAAGTTTGTATTTACAGCTTCCTTGATCATTAAAAGGAAGTTTGTTCAATATATTAGTCTGCTTAAGGAGACTATGCATAATCAATGTAGCTCTTCCTTACAATAATAAGCAATAAATTCAGCTTTATCTTTTTATTTCAGGTATTGAGTGGTGAATTAGGTAATCAAGACTTACCATATATAAATGACATAGTCATAGCTTAATTAATATTTGAGTGATGGTAGCTGCTAATATCAGGACCTAAAGCAAGTAAGCAAGTATGACAATAGAAAAACTATCAAATAGAAGATTGTTAGAGACTGAAGAGCCCACCACTCCATATCTGATATAAAGAAGGAAAACTTAACCTGCCACTTACTGTATAGTACGGAGAGAACTATGTTGTTCAGAATTAGTCCTACCAGAGAAGAGCAGACTGTTGATCTCATATACGGCCTTGGCGAACATAGAAATCAAGAATTAGAAGATTTCAGGGATTTAAGTGTGTTCACATCTGTAGAAGTATAGTCGCTTAATGATTCTATTGTTCATTGACTAGCATTCAGAGGCATGTTTATTGGAGTAAGTCCATTTCTGTTTGCCTGACTTTCAGAAATGAGGGACTGTCATTGTTTAGTGGGCTTGTGAAAGCAGGTACAGTAAAGCAAATTGTCATTAATCTAGTAGACAAGTTTAAAACTAGTTCTGATAGTTGCTTGTTGTTGGGGGCCTAGTCCGGCCAGCTAGACCTCGCCTCTAGATGGCACCTGGCAGAGTGCCAGAAGTGGCTGCAGGTGGTTAACATTCTAGGGCTGTGCCACGCCAGAGCGCATGCACCAGCACGCCCAACTCGTGGCTGGCCCAGGTGAGAGCTGTGTGAGACGCCTCATGGCTTAGGCCCTGTGTGGCTTTAAGAGCCTCCACCTCTCGCCCAAGAGTGGAGTTGCTGGGGAAAGGCTGGCTGGGTTGTTGCTGGAGTGGGTTGCTGGAGAAGTTCTGGGAGGAAAGGTTGTGGGTTGCTAGTGGAAGGTGGATTGCTAGAGAGAGGGGTTATTGGGAGTCTGTTGGAAAGGCACTATTTGGAGAGACGGCTTCTGTACTGTGTTTGTTACTGCTTGTGTAGTGCCCTTGATCCCAGAGAGAGAGGTATAATAAAGAGAGGTTTGAATCAGCAACATTCAGGCAGCGTCTTTATTGGGGCCTCACAGTTGAGGGTTCAGCCTGGGGCTCCCGATAGCTTGTTACCATGGTTTCAGAGCAATCAGTCTGTTCCTGGGAAGAAGGGAACTCTTTACTCTTTGTGCCTCCTTTTAGTCTTCATATCACATATTAGGACATGTATTGGGACAGTGGCTCCATAGAAGCATTTTAGACTCAACAAAAAACGATTTTCAGCTCTAGTTGGAAAGAGAAACTTCTTTGCTATTTTATTACTCAGAGCTATTTTAGTCCTATGGTTTGAATGTGTCCCCCCAAAAATTCATGTTGAAACTTCATCCTCATTGTGATGGTATTTTTAAAAGGTAGGCCTTGGGAAGCAATTAAGTCATGAGGGCAGAGTCTTATGAAAGACCTATAGGGAACTAGCTAAGACCCTTTGCCCTTCTACTTTCTGCCCTGTAAAGACACCACTCTCAACCCCTCCAGAGGATGCCAGCAACAAGGTGCTTGCCATCTTGGAAACAGGGTTCTTGCAGACACCAAACCTGCTAGCACCTTGATCTTGGAATTTTCAGTCTCCAGAATTGTGAGAAATAAATCTCTATTCTATTTTATAACCAATACTTGGTTTTAAGCAGCAAAAATGAACAAAAATATTTAAGGAATTTAAAGTTGCATAATGTGTGGCCAAGGCTTGGGGTCAGCCAAAGTGAGGGAACACATTTTTTATTATCTCTTCAAATTCTTGAATTCCTTTGGGCTTTTTACTATCCTTAGGCGTCTTTCCTCAAAAAGTGATTCATCCCTTCTGACTCTTTATAAGGAGACATAGCTAATAGAGAATATTGGGGAGTAATATTCTTGAAACAGCCTAATCAGAAACTCCACAGAATAATTAAATTTGGTCCTGGGTTGATATTGAAAACATTGATCCTGAATTCCATATGGAAAAAAAATCCCACGTACTACACAAGGGAGGTGATCGACTTAAATGGATTGTAAACATACTGCCCCTGATTGTTGTCATGATAGTCAAAAACATGCCAAAAATATTTATATCCTCATCCAGAACAAGGACATTTTTCTTGTGTATTGCCCTCAAAAGACATTATTGATAAACTTCATGTAAGGTATTGCTATCTTTTTTTGTTGGCTATACCACTTACCACTTAAGAGACAGGAATTATAGTTAGGTTGGTGATAATTTTTTTTTTTTTTTTTTTTTTTGGTGATACTGGGGATTGAGCCCCAGAGCATTCTACCTCTGAGCTACATCCCTAGTCCTATTTTATTTTAATTTTGAAACAGAGTCTCACTAGGTTGATGAGAGTCTCACTATTTGCTGAGGCCCTCCTTGAACCTGCAATCCTATTGTCCTGTCCTCCCAAGTACTAGAATTACAGGTGTATACCACCATGCCCAGCTGATGATCATTTCTAATAAAACTTATAGTTGTTATCAGTCAGGGAGCCATAATAACTAAGTCAGAACATTGTAAGCCTAAGCTAAAGGATAGAGTTTAAAGAGTATGATCAGAAGGATATGTAAAAGTGAGTATGAAAGGATATATAAAAGTCAAAGCACAGGAGAATCTCATTCCGATGGTCATAGGCACCTGCTCATTCTAAGGCTCTTAGGTTAGTAGTCAACCTCTGTAGATCATGCCTCTAGAAGTTTTCTGGAGCACTTTGAGATCTCTAGTGGATATAACTTTTTTTAATTCTATTAAGGCCTTTTCTATTTTTCTAGAGAACTGGAAGTGACTGGGGCAGTAGGACCCCAATTAAAGGCAAAGCCTATATAATTCAAATCATGATTTACTGTTTCAGCTTAATGTTCCCGTATATCAAGTAAATGGAATATCTTTGGGAGGAAACACAAAATCTAATTATTTTAGCCCTTGTAAGTGCTATGGCTTTGTGACATGGGATGGGTGGGGGAAAAAAACATGCTATTATTAATATATGGATTTTTAACATGTAGAATGAAGCAGTTATATAACATCCACTTGAATATACTCAGACTCTTCCAGATATTGTTCTACTTCGTACTCCACCTATGTAATTTTTCTAAATTAATTTTGTTACAGATGAGACATGATCTAACCAAATCTTTGACTTCCTAGGAAAATTTCCACCAGTTTTAATATTGTAGCAAATTTTTCTCTACTTCAATACATTATTTTATAGAGGCTTTTAGGAAGCATATATTTGAAATTTTATCTAGTACTGCTGGGTGGACATTCTTATTTTACTAAATCTTATCCTCAAGTATCTTCTTGGTGTTTCTTTAAAGAATTAGCAAGAAAATTTAGTGGATTTAAAATATATTTCTTGAACTTTTGCATGGATTTGTTATTTTTGTTTGTTTGGTTTTTGTTTTGTTGTATAAATTGTCTTTGTGTATGGACTTTAGTTAGAATAGCTTATTTAGTGTGATGATTTGCTTAAGTATTTCTAATTTTTTAAGTGTTTCTATAGTGTTTTATAGCATCTACAGTATACTATTGAAGGTATAGTATATACTCTAATTGTGGGCCTCCTGGTTCAACTATAATAGTATCAAAATAATATCTAGACATGAACTAATTCATATTTGTTTGCTTTTTGTTTTGTTTTGTGGTACTGTGAATTGAACTCAGGGGCATTCTACCATTGAGCTACCTCCCCATCCTTTTCAATCTTTTATTTTAAAACAGGGTCTGTGTTGCTGAATCTGGCCTTGAACCTATGATCTTCCTGTCTCGGCCTCCTAAATAGCTGGGATTATAGGTGTGTGCCACCCTTTCTGGCACAGTCTTCATTTTTAAAGGATACCTAGGAGATTAAGAAATCTTAAAAATGTTTCTATAACAGTTTAAATAAATGAGTTATTGTAAAAGTATTATAATTAGGTAGTGTGTTTATTCATTTATTTTTATAATTTTTTATGCCCCAAAGAAAGCTACAGTTCAGTCATTTGATTAATTTTGGTAAGGGATTAAATTCTTTAAGAGACATTTGATGACATTATATAACCAGCCTTATATTATTCCTTTCTTTTAATATAAGAACTATTAACAAAGCCAGACAGTGTGGCACACACCTATAATCCCAGTGCTTGGGAGGCTGAAACAGGAGAATTGCAGGTTTGTGGCCAGCCTCAGCAACCTCATGAGGTCTTCCACAACTTAGTAAGGCCCTGTTTCAAAATAAAAAATATAATAAGCCTGGGAGTGTAGCTCAGAGATAGAATCCCTCTGGGTTCAATGCCCAGTACCATACACACAGGAAAATCTATCAGCAAACAATATTAAGTCTGTTAGAATGGGCAAATGTTTTGTTCAAGACATGGGTACACATTATTTAAATTACTGAAATACTATAATAAAATTATCTTCCATGGGGTAAGAAATATGAAATTTCATGGTTAAGACCATTAAACCAGCACTTTTGCTACCAGATTACCTGCACAACAATAAAAAAAGAGTAGACAAAGAGCCAGGTGTGGTGGTGCACACTTGTAATCCCAGTACTTGGGAGACTGAGACCAGAGGATCCAGGTTCTCGACCATGAGGCCCTCAGCAACTTAGTGAGACCCTGTTTCTAAATAAAGAATAAAAAATAGGACTGAGGGTGTAGCTCTGAAGTAGAATGTCTTTGGGTTCAATCCCCAGTACCACACACACACACAAAAAGTAGACAAAGTATATGAAACAATAGTTTTTAAGACAGTGGACATCATGCAACAAAGAGCAGTGATCCTTGAAAGGAGAATAAATGAGGTGAGCCCTAGAGTTGCCCGAATGCACTGAGGAGGAATTAAGGGAGAGCCCAGCAGATCCCTTGAGTTACAGGGTTGGAGACAAGAGTCCAGAAACAAAGGCAGCTGGAGTCTCAGTACAAGCACTAGAAAGCAGAGCACTGCACAAAGGGAACATTTCAGACATCTGGGTCTTCTTGGAGTATCCAGCTGAGTACTAGCCACACATGCATCTGAGGAAACTACTTAAGGCTGGAGAAAGAACCTTCTCAAATAGTGCCTAGCACAAAAACAGTGCCAGTTACCACTGCCTAGAATTAGAAACCTCATGATGTTTTTTATGTGCTTTTATTGGTGCATTATGGTCTCACATCATAATGTAAACCATGTTGACAGTGACACACATGCACACAGAACTTGGTGCCCCCCCACTTCCCATACAGAGTACTGAGATTGACATTGGTATTTTCACATATGTACACATAGTCGATGTTAGTATTTCCAGTACTTCCCCTTTCCTTAGACGACTTCCCTGGCTCTACTGAGAAACCTCATGATTTAGAGGGCACTGGGTAGAGTATATACCAAAGGATCTTCTCTCAGAGAATATTTAGACCTAGTGTGAACACTATGGTCCCACCTAATTAATCTCAAAAATAAGATCCCAGATGATCTGTTTCCAAGTAACTGTGTCCCCAGAACAAAGCTTAAGAACATTTTCAGGTATGCACAAATATATGGCACCCTTCACGAAAAAATCACAGTGTCTGGCATCTAATCCGTAATTATCAAGCATGCAAAGAAGCAGCAACATATGACCCATTGTTGGGGGCCTGTCCATAGGTGTGGATTGAGCACTAGGTATCGAGAACACGCTCACACCGCCCGCAGTGGGGAAGCACATCTGTTTAATTCATGTCAGTCACTGTTTCTTATACCATCTTACAGTGAGGCAGGAATTTTTACAGACTTGTTTTTCCTAAAGTTGAGTGGGTACATCTTTAACTAGAAAAGCTATTTCCCATAGTATTTGATGGGATAAGAAAACAGCAAAGGTTACAGAATACAATATGTATATAAAAATTCTTTTAGTACGAAAACAGTGTTAAAGGTTAACGACAAAGAGGAGTCTCTATTCATCAGTTTAAATCTTCATTATTAGCTCTGGTAAGCAGTGTTCTTATCTTATTCTCAGGTAGCTAGAGTTAGTTAATGAGTGGTAGAGACAAAAGGGGAAGGTAGACAAACTATCTGTCTTAAAGCTTTCTTTACTCATGGGTAAAATAGTAGACCTAAGTTTCTTTAGTTTAGTAGCTAAGTTTGCAAAGTTCAATTCCTGATGTTTGTAAAAGGTTAATGAATATCTCTGAGACGAGCTGAGGCATTGTCTTTTTTGAGGAATCAAAATCCGTCCAGCCATCTTGTGTCTCTAAGAAATAATTAATGTGAAAGCAAAACCCAAAGCACCCCAAATTTCCAGGATATAATAATACAAAGTGGGAAATGCCACACGTTCCTTCTTTTAAATCATCTGCCTTGCAGGGTTCCAGTGGGACCGAGTCCTTGCTCAAGGCTCAGCTATTGAGATGACATTGCAACCCATAATGACGTATCAGTCAAAACTGACCCAGTACCGATACAAATGTTAAAATTAGCAGAAAAGGACATTAAAAAATTATAACTATATTCTGTATGTTCAAAAATATTATAACAGTAGATGGTAACAGGAGAAAGAGATAGTGATATAAGTCATAATTACATAATTAGCAAGTAGAAAAATGATGGGTAGTTTCCTTTATCAATAAATATTTACCAGATATGATCACATCAGATTTTTTTTTTTTTTTTTTTTGCGCTGTACTGGAGATTGAACTCTGAGGCATTCTACCTCCAAACTACACCCCAAGTCCTATTTTTTACTCTTTATTTTGAAACAGAGTCTCACTAAGTTGCGGAGTGCCTCACTAGGTAGCTGAGGCTGGCCACGAACCTGAATCCTCCGATCTCAGCCTCCCGAATGCTGGGATTATAAGCGTGCGCCACCACGCCTGGCCTGATCACATCAGATTTAAAGGTGATCCTAATACAAGATCTGTAGATGCCTTGACTAATTTTAGGGTGTACTATTGTTCTGAGGTGTGGAGGCTAAGCCACAGCTTCTGAATAAAGGGAGATGAAATGGTTCTTCTATGTGTGCGGTGTTATCCCTAGAGCATGGCCTAATGGCCATCTCGTATCTGTACAAAAAAAAAAAAAAAACATGAAAGAATCAGTCTGAACTCTAATTTGGCTTTGCTCCACAGGCATAATCTGCTAAATCTTTTTGCTTTGGGGCATCCTGAGACCACAGCTATTTCTCTGGTAATTTCTTGGTTATTTCCTGAGACCAGTGTAGGTATTCTAATGTTATGTCACCTGTAATATAATAGGGCTGCAGTGGCCAGCCTCAGTTACCTAGTGAGGCACTCTGCAACTTAGTGAGACTCGGTTTCAAAATAAAGAATAAAAAATAGGGCTGAGGATATAGCTCGGAGGTAGAACGCCCCTGAGTACAATCCCCAGTACTGCAAATAATAATAATAATAATAATAATAATAATAATAATAATAATAATAATAATAATAGGGCTGCAGTATATATTATCTGAAACTAGATCCTACTTATGCAATCTATAGGTGTCAAAAAGAATAAGTATTATTCCACAGTGATCTCAAAGTATCAGCTATAGGTTGGAACTTAGGAAAGGACTTTGCTTAGTTTGGTTCTACAATGTCCCCTAAAGGACTGGTCCCCAGTTTGGCATTAATGGAAGGAATGGAATGCTTAAGGGGAGAGCAGGTGAAAGGTTAGGTCCCTGGGGCATTCCTTTGAAGGGAGTAGTGGGACCCTAGCCCCTTTTCTCTCTCATTTACTTCTATTACAACTATACATTTCAAATTTCATCTTTTATTATCACCTTTCATCATTTGTCATAGTTAATTTTACATTAAGACAAAATATGTATCTCACTATAAGTCAATTTGACTTTCTGCCTTTTAGACAACTTAAGATTTTTGCTATGAGGATCTATTCCACAAATGTGGGATTAATTCTGGATAACCCTAATATCAATGAGAATGCTGTTCTGTTTCACATGGAACTTTAGTGAAAGGACAGGGAAATGTAATCTAATGAAAACATCTGGCCACATATTAGATATTTTCTAAAATAGTTTTATATTTCAATTTATTTCTTATTATTAAATCTAATTTAGATCTGAGTCCATTAACAAAAAAAGAATGCACAGTTTCCTTTATTTCTCCTATTGAAGATACTACATTTACTGTGTGAAAAAGGGCAAAACTATCAAGAAATTTGACTCTAATTGGCCCTCTCTTCTCAAGAACATTTATTCTGCCTCTTATCTGGGGACCAATCTTATTTCACTGAGCAAGATGGTACTGTACTATGTGATCATCTGTTCTCTGCCTTGGACTTCTTTGGACAATAGAGGCTAAACCATTTGCAGATGTAAGGCCATTTATGAATAGTCAGCAACAACATACAGTGTACAACAGACTGGAACATTTTCTGCTTACTAACCCCAGCAGAAAGAGCTTTTCTGTTCTTTAGAGTACTGATAAGAGATCCAAGATGGAGCCTCATTGTACTGACTGCTCACATGCTCACTCAGCCAATCACAAGGACTCAGAAGATCGATTATGTATTGACTGGTTAGCTCATGGTAATGTGTCCATCCCTGAAATTGAGGAAATTCTCCCCCCCAAAATCAAAATCAAGGTAGTGTTTCAAAAAAAATAAAGGAAAATGGAGGCAGGTCAGCTCAAATGTTGATCACAAATCATAAGATTGGTAAGTAGAGAAAAGACACCAAAGTGTCCATTACTGAACTTCACTAATGCTGTTGCAGCCAGAAAACTCTGAGTAGCATTAGGTTCTTCTGACACCCCTCTTCCTCCAGAACATTTATGTAAGAGGGCCACAAGCTGTCATGTTCTTCCTGAGGAATTTTTTTTTTTTTTTTGGTTTTTGGTACTGGAGATTGAACCCAAGGGTATTCTACCTCTAAACTATACCCCCAGCCCTTTTGTTTGTTTTGTTTTGAAACAGGGTCTCACTAGGTTGCCCAGAGTCTCACTAAGTTGCTGAGGCTAGCCTCAAACCTGCAGTCTTCCTGCCTCAGCCTCCCAAGTACTGGGCTTACAGGTGTGTAACACCACACCCAGCTCTTCCTGAAGCTTCTACAATGGATTCTTTAACAACCCACATATAGGAACTTCTTAGGGAACTGAAGTCAGTAGCAGCTGCATGTCTATCTTCCTGTCGATCTTTGCTCCACAGGAAATTTGAAGCAAAAAATGAAAATTAAATTCTATACAAAGCCACATCCTCAGCATTACTCGAAGTCCCCAAATGCCAAATCTTCAAAACAACTAAGTAAAAGGAAAAGTCCCCAAATCCAATACATATTCTCTCATATTTCTCTCCCACCCCCACCTCACCTCAAGGTTTTATAGGGAACTGTCCAACGAGGAAAAACTGCAGGTGATAGAAGAAGGAAGGCAGCAAAGGGGCCACGTTGATCTGCAGCCATCACTATGAAGATTAAAGTCTCCAAGCAGATCAAAGCCAGAATTGAAAGGGAAGGAGCTTCAAGGTGCGTTTAAGGGTGCAGGTAGGATGTAAAGGCCCTCTTCAAAATGCGAAGCTTCCGAAAGAGAGGAAGGGCGAAAAGGAAGTGAGAAGCTCCTTTGCAATTGGATTGTTAAAGGGAAAGAGAGTGAATAAAGTTTAGGGCCTAGCAAGAAAAAATAAAAAGGATAAAACTGAAGGTCTCATAATCCTTTCCCCAACCACCAAACACACATACACACAAAACACTGGGAAAAAATACCTGAACTTTTGCTATACTCATTGAAGAAACCATGATAAACTAGAATTATTGCAAAATAACCCAACACCATAAGCATGAACAAGAGGAGAATTAAGTCTATACAGATCCATTATAGAAAATCAAGAAATCAAATTCCCTATCAACTTAGGAAAATTTCCCCAGGAAAGACACCA
>PVLC010037526.1:0-15165 GCA_004027655.1 Graphiurus murinus
GGAGGTAGAATGCACCTAGGTTCAATTCCCAGGAACACACACACACACACACACACACACACACACACACACACACACTAAAATAAAAATAAAAAAATAAAGTACCAGGACATAAAAACAACACAATAAATATAACACTGGAATATGGATGGTTAGGGTAGAGAATTGTTTCATTTATAGATTGGCATATCCTCAGATTGATGAGGTAGAATAGGAAGAATAAAACTTAGGTAGGAAGGAGACACTGGGAGGAAAAGGAAAAATATAGTTTTAAATTCTGGAGAGTTTTAAGCTAACTCCACCCCTTGGAAGTTTCTTAGGAGGTCCCACACCCTAATCCCCAGAAGCCTTGCCCCCACCTGAGATTCAGGGCCAAGGACACCTGAAATTCACGACCAAGGTCAGATCCATCTTGAAACCTGAGGAAGAGGAGGATCCAACTTCCTGTGCCCACCCTCTTTTGGACGACCACCTATACCTGTGTTCCAGACTTCTAGGCCAACCCCCTCGGATATAAGGACTAAGGAGGCAAGGACTTTCTCTCTCTCTTGCCCTCCTGCTCCAGGACTCAGAAGATCTCCACTTACCTGTTTTCCCAGTCCCTTGTTTCCCTGAATAAATACCTGCCTTTTGTCCCCGACTGGCATGTGTTAAAATTCTTTTTATCACGGAGGCCAAGGACCCAGGAGTGGGACCGTGTTATCCCACGACAAGATCAATAATATCTAATTATCTTCTTCTTGAAGAGATCTAAGTTTCTGATTTGATAATAGTTTTGAATTGCCCTTGATGGGGCATGGACCCATCTATCCACTGACTTACAGTCTAGCCTTTTCTCCAGCTCTAGGGGTATGGTTCCAACCTCCTCTCCCAGCCTCTGCCTCTACACAGCTGCTCCTCCACCACATTGTGCTCTACCATGCTAATTCTACTGTGCTTGTGATGGTAATTACAAAATACCTGGCAGTATTTAAATTGTAATGATCCACTATTTCTACTTCTTTGCTTGGCTTCCATTCAAAGCCAGCAACTCACATCAGAATGGTCCAGAAACATGCTAGAATTAAACAGTATGTACTTTATTGTCACATAAAATTACTGCATAGTGAGAGGTTGAATAAAAGTGAAAAACTGCAGTCTTTTTAGAGTACATTTTGATGTAAAAATTTCCTTTTCAAAGAAATACATTATTAAAATATTTTTCCTACATATTGTGGCATTAAAAGATAAAATTAAGACCAGACAAATTTCAGTGTCAACTACAAGGTTGTCTTTCAAGCACATTAGTTATTTTTTTGAAATTAATATTCAAAGACCTTCAGTATAGAAAATGAGCTTTTTGTCACAAAATGGAATAATAGGAAAGAGAGAGCAGAAAATGTTCTTTTTTTTCTAGTTTACTCTATTTGTCACAGGTATACATAAGTCAGATTAAATAAACTTCTACCTGTTGTACATGGTCCCTAGGTAGCCTACTTCATGATTTTGTGAACTTTTCTCGATGTTGAAGTCAGTAATTGGTATTCTACTTAACCAATAATGGCTTATTTTTCTTTTATTTAAAAGCCATTTCATTGAAATTACATATAGAACACTCAAACTAATATTTTAGATTCTAAATTAATGTCTTGAGGGCTGTTTAAATAGTCCTTGAATACATTACTTGAGCTAATCTTCTTGTTGACATTTGCAGAATTCATGCTTGCTCTATTTTCTAGAAAATGAGACTCTTAAAGCTGAACATATGATTTTAGTTACCATCACAACTAGTTGAAGATCAGTATATCATTCTTACTAGACTTTGGTAAAGCTCAACTCAGTTTGGCATTAATATTTCTGACTTCCTTCTTCAGCCTAAATCCATCCTCTAACAAGCTTTCAAACACATTCCTCCTGAACACATGTTTTTGTTTCTCTCAACAGGCTGTATAAACAATATATCTAAATACTTTGGAATGGCACACAAAACTTTCTATGAGCTAACCAGGGTTTCTTCTACAGATTTGTTTAATAGCAAATCCCATCTCATTTGTTTTCATCAAATTATTTATGGAATATATAACACATATTACTCTTGCTATTTTGCAAGCATTTGAAGCCCTTCATGCACACCTTTTTTCAGTAACCACTACAGCTGGAAACTGAAGACCAACCACATTTACTGCTCTTTTGCAGGGCACTCTGGAATCCCAATCTCCTCCATTCTCCACCTATATGTTTGCTCTATACCCATAATTTCAGTAGTACATATCCTTATTTTTTACATTTTTTATTTTTCCCATGGACTCTAAATCCTTTTAAATTAGGGGTGTATTATTGTCTTTATTTTACTTCCAAGTAATATTATGGTGCTTGGCACACATTAAAATCTAATGTAAGCATATTAAACTCTTTATGAAGTTTTAACACACACAACTAATATTGATTGCCAGAGTAAGCACTATCTATAATGTTTGTACATTAGGCATAACACTACCAGTAAGAAATGAGATGAAAGATCTCACCCAATGAGGAGAGTTAGATTCCTGAAAGCACTTCCACTACTTCTACTGAGAGATAGATGATAGATAAGATAGATAGATAGATAGATAGATAGATAGATAGATAGAGACAGAGAGAGAGAGACTCATGAAAAATTAGAGAAATATATGTCTATAAGAAACATATGAAACCTGAAGAATATTTTATATATTCTTAAATATTGCATAACTATAATTTCTTAAATGTATAATAATGATAGTCTGCATTTCACATCTATGTTGATTTTATTAAGTGCCAATTTTCTCATAGGAAGTTACAGAGTTTAAAAGGAGTCTGTTCCCTTTAGTTCAGTGCACCTCCACAGACAAACGTGAACTTATCACATGACAAAAACAAAGGCTGGCTTTATACATCCCAATTTCCTACCAAACTGCAGAGATTCTAACTCCTCATGTTAGACAGGCAAGTGTTGGTGACAAAGGGAAAAGGTACAGTTCTGAGAAGAAAAGGTCATCAAGATGCTGACTAGGTTGCTGTGGCCCAGAAAAAAAGCCAGAAATTCTATCAAATTCACTGTAGAGTTTGAAGAGAGAGCTACTAGCTGAAGCAGTACCCAGGAGCCCTGGCCCTTGGTTCTAGAACTAGGGAAAGCCAACTATGATTCCTAATGGTTATGGCCAGGAAAATAGGTCAGAGCTTGATCAAAGGATGAGGGGACAAGAAAGTGGCTAAGTTATGATTTGAGAAAGTTTAATCACATCACTGACTACCTACATATAAGACTAATCACCACACAGAATAATCACCAACCGTTAATCTTATATTTCCCTATCAAACATTACTGTGAGGCCCAATTCCAGAAAGTTATATTCGAACAAGTTATATTCATCAGTTTCATTTAATTACCTATAGGCTTCAATAAATTTAGGGAATGAGTGATAAAGAAAGAATGTCTTTACAGTATATACAGGGTGAATAGAAACCAATAAAAGGGGATCTTCCAGGAAGAGCTGCTCATTGTTTGTTGGAAAATTTAGAGTTCTAGCCGAGCATGGTGGCACACGCTTGTAATCCCAGTACTTGGGAGGCTGAGACCGGAGGATCTGGGTACATGGCCAGCCTCAACCACTTAGCTAGGCTCTCGGCAACTTAGTGAGACACTGTTTTAAAATAAAAAATAAAAAAATAGGACTGGGGGTGTAGCTTGGAGATAGGATGTCCCTGGGTTCAAGCCCCAGTACAGAAAAAAAAAAAAAAAGAAAGAAAGAAAATTTAAATTTAGAGAGTTCTACCACTCATTGTATTGATTTAATAAAAAGAATATGTTAACATTGCTGTATTTAGGTTAATAAGCATTTGTTTATGAGTCTGTTTCTTGGTCCACTGAGGCTGCTACCATAAAACACCATAAACTAGATGGCTTATAAACAAAAGAAATTCATTTCTCACAGGTCTGGAGGTTCCGAAGTTCAAGATCAAGGCACCACATCATCCTGGTATATACACAGGAAGCTGCCTTCACATAGTCCTCATATTTCAGCAGAATCAAGTGAGCTCTGTGAGTTCTCTTTTATAAAGGTGTTAAGTCCATTCATGAGTTCCACTTTCATGACCCAATAACCTCCAAGGCTTCATCTCCAAATGCTATCATC
Source organism: Graphiurus murinus (assembly GCA_004027655.1). Classification (NCBI taxonomy): domain Eukaryota; kingdom Metazoa; phylum Chordata; class Mammalia; order Rodentia; family Gliridae; genus Graphiurus; species Graphiurus murinus. Next base: position 4,134 of record PVLC010037526.1, read on the forward strand.
TTGCAGGTGAAGACTTCAACACAGAAGGTTAGGGGAGGTAGGCATAAGCATTCAATCAACTGCAACATGTTTTTTCTAAATACCCATCACAGTATAAGATAGAAAGTTTCAGATTTATAATTGCAGAATAATATGGATTCCTGTGATAGATAAGGCCAAGGTTGACTTTGTATAAATGACTTGATGTGATTGCACAGCATGTTTTCTAATCCTCTGTGGTTATCAGTGGTTCCACTGTCCTTGGCAGGAAACCAGTGCCATATCCTATGTATTTAAGCTCTTTCTTTCATATATTCTAGGTGTGGTAGTTTAAGGCTTGGGTTTATTTTTTCTTTCTTATTTGATTTTATTTACCTTAAACCTCCTTTTCAAAAAACCTGTACTTCTTCTCCATTATTTCTTTCTTTAACTTTTCTAATGTCATCTCCAAGCCTTCTAGTCCCAATAATTGCCCTAAAGAGTGATTTGAAAAGTATTGCACTTCAAAGTGCACCTGAAAATGTATTAAAAGTAAGTATGAATGTATTAGAATATCTGTAAGAGGATGTGACTCCATGGTACAATAGAGAGCCATTGGACTTCTAGAGAATATCTGTAAGAGGGAGTTTTCACAAGTGAAGAATTTTCAAAAATCATGTTCTATTAAATTTTGAATGTATATGCTAGAGAATGAAAATAATACTTTGGAATAATCCTCTAAAAACTGCTCAGTGATTATTTCCAAAACAAAGCATTTCATAGCCTAGGGTTAGGAAATACAGAAAAACTAAAATTTATCCTTGTACATCATTATACATTCATTTGATAAGTATAATTTTTCAAATGAGTATTGACTCTTTCAGAATGTCAGGATAGCACCAGTGCACTGGCAAGAAAGCTTCTATTTTTAAGTTTATTGACCAATAGAGAAACTGAAAATATGTACCCCAAATAAAAGCAAGATGGAGGCTGAACTTAGTACAAGTTTCTAAACCAAAAAGGAAAGTTAACTGTTTTATTATGTTTCTGGAAAGTTTTACCTGTTCTTCTAAGTTAATTATCTTCTGAAAATCCTTCAATGAATAGTCTGAATTTTCCCCAATCTTTTCACTTCATAACACCAGTAAAATAGGTTAGCTATACTTGCTTACTTCCCACTGAGACTAGTGAACACTTTAGAGGTAATGATTGTGTGGATCTGTGACACATGAAATCAATGACCTGGGTATATGGATATGCCTTTTAAGTTTTCAGGTGACAGTTACTATCCATACCAAGGAAAATTAGTGCCTTTTCCTGTTTAAGTTTGTATTTGAGAGGTTGAGCTTTGGTTGAATTCCTGTCTACCCATAGCTAGGTAGTGCAACTAACTAATTCATACTTTTGTGGATGAATCATTATATAGTTTACCAAAAAAAAAATGGTGAGACATATGTATTTTGTTCAAAAACTGATAAAAACAAAAAAAATTTTTAATTTTTCTATTAACGCAATAATTCTGTAACTTCTCTGAGTGTTTTAATATACTAAATGATTTGGGGCTTACCTAAATAACCTCTAATCAGAGCAGATTTCCAAAACACAATAACTATAGGTGAATATTTAGTATACTGTTGGACAGCTACTAAAACAATCACATCCACCAAAAACAAGTTAGCAACTGAGTCCTTACCATTTACAAAGATAATGTAGCATTATTCATAAGGCATGGACGATATATTTACAAAGCTGTTGTATTACTGGATACACTATCCAGACTATTGTATTATTACTAATATTCACTGTGTGTTGCTAGTGTTCTGATTTTCTCTGTTCTATCACACATACACACACATCATGTGCAGAGTACAGCTGAGGATGGAGCAAGCAAGAGATACAATAATGTCACTGTTCAGCAGTAAGTTCACTTTCAATATTCTTCTGATCTTTAATCAATGACCTGCTGTCCTATGAGAAAATTTAAGAATTACTTTCTTAAAGTTCATAAATCTTAGTCTAAAATTTGAAAAAGAAAAAGGATTACAGGGATTATTCATTTTTGTTTATGAAACTATTGTTCTTCAAAATTATTTTATATAATTATAAGTAATGAGAGTCTGGGAGAAAACATGAGCCCAGGAGAACACAGATGATAGAATATAGTGAAAAATACATGGTCTAGGCATCATTACCCATTAGCTGCATGAACTCTGAACTAGTCACTTCAATACTCTTTATCCTTCAAATAATAACATGCAACAAACCTGCCTTTTCTGCTGCAGGCCCTTAGTGTGAGGCTCAAAGGAGGTGACATATATAAAAGTGTTAAGCATCTATAAGAGCTATTCAAGCATGAGATGTTATCATCCATAGCATGACTCTAACATGAGATTGACTTAGGGGATGGATGAAGTAATAATTTAATTTGAGTAAAATGATGGGCTTTATTTGATTGAAAATAAAAGTAGCTTTAAAAATCAACACTGAGTATTTAGGAAAGGCAAAGACCAAACCACATTAAATACAAGACTTAGGCAAGTAGTTTCAATATTATTATTCAGAACATATTTCTTAGGATTTCTGATGACTGTATACTTATTATTTCATATATATACTTAGAATGCTCTTGCACCTGAAAAATATATATGATGTGATGATCTGAAAAATAAATTAAAGTTGATAAAGGGAAACCATAAATTTACTATGAGGACATATTTATTTTCCAATATGTTCAGCCATTGAGAAATTCTTTTGAGCCAAGAAAGAATTGTTCTACAGTATGGTGTTGGTGTTTTACTTTGTGTAATTTAAACAAATATGGAAATTCCATTTGAGAATAGTGTGTGTGTGTGTATGTGTGTGTGTGTGTGTGTGTGTGTGTGATCAAGGATGGAACCCAGAGGTCTTACACCTCCAAGTGACACCCCTAACACTATTTTATTTTTTGTTTTTGAAACAAGGCCCTTGCTAGGTTGCTGAGGTTATCCTTAAACCTATGACCCTCTTGCCTCAGTTTCCCAAGTACTAGAATTATAGGCATGTGCCACCATGTCTGGCTTGAGAATTTTTAAATTGAGCAAAATATTCAATGTTATTCCAAGTATTAAATAGCATTTCCTAGGATGGTGGGAAATACTAATATGTATGGCCCTGGGAAATGTTGAATGTTAAGTGAATAATTGAACCAGGGACCCATCCTGATTGCCAAATTATTAATAATAATGTGATGTGGAGCAAAGAAAATTTATGCTTCAGGTGCTCTCTGTATCTTTATGTGCTCTCTCCCTTCAACCTCTCTGACAGATACCTGTGGTCAATGAAAAAGTAGTCTGTTGTCCAGGGAAAATTTTTTAATGGTCAATTAATTTGAGTGTACATATGTATAGCAAACAGATTCCCATAGTTGCTTTGTTCACAAACACAGTTGCTATATTTTTCACAAATATAGATTGAAGAAAAAAAGCAAAACTTGACATTCTTAAAATGAGAATACTTCATAAATATCCAATTTTAAACTTCAAATCTGAGAAGGAACAGTTATTTGTAGCTCTTAAGATTGTAAAACTCTTTGGCTTCATAAGTTGTAGATTTAGAATAAACTGGGATAGGGGATTTAAGACTGAAAAGATCTCATTTATTGCCTCAAAAATTGTTCATTTCTTATAAATCTATATATTTTTCTTAAAGAAATAGAGCAATAATAGCATTTAGTTGATGTTGGGGTCTTAGCCCACCGGAAAGACCCCGCCTCTAGATGGCGCCTGGCAGAGTGCCAGAAGTGGCTGCAGGTGGTAACATTCTAGGGCTGCGCCACGCCATAGCGCATGCACCAGCACACCGGCCCGTGGCCGGCCCAGGTGAGAGCTGTATGAGGCACCTCATGGCTCAAGTCCTCTGCGGCTTTAAGAGCCTCCACCTCTTGCCCGGTGTGTGGTTGCTGGGAGGCTGGTGGTTGCTGGAGAAAGGGGTTGTTGGGGGTCTGTTGGAAAGGTACTATTGCGAGGAATGGCTACAGAGAACAAGAGTGGGGCGGTTGGAGAGACGGTTGCTGTCAGGGTTAAGAGAACGATTAATGTTACTATTACTGCTTGGGTAGCGTCCTCGATCCCAGAGAGAGAGAGAGAGAGAGAGAGAGAGGTATAATAAAGAGAAGTTTGAGCCAGCAACGTTCAGTCATCGTCTTATTGGGGCCTCACGGTTTAGGGTTCAGCCTGGGGTCCCGATAAGTTGATAATCAAAATTTCTGAAAGCAATCAGATAGAATTCTTACATTTCCCAAATAATATTGGGTAAGAAAAAGCTATATTTTTTATATTGTCAAATCTACAATTATTAGAATTTGTGACAGAGAGAAGGGGAGTGATTTGTTTTTGTTTTTACCTAGGGTTCTCTCTCTGGGTATGTTAGTCATAAAAACATTATTGGAATATCATTAGTAATAAAGGTTATTTAATGATTATTGAAAACTTTATTTTTCCCTGTAAATTTTTATATCATTTCATAGCAATTTCTCATTTAATCTGAATTTTCATATTCATTGCCATAAAATCACACCAGTGAGGATCAAATGGCATAAAAACTGTCTTGGGAAGCTCAAATAGCACAAATAAATGACAAGAGCTTTGGATTTTAATGATGATTCCAGAATAGGAAATGAGACTTCAGTTCAAACAAGGAGAGGAATTAGAACCAAATTACCTCCAAAACTTAATACAAATGGTTTCAGTAGAGAGATGATTCACTACCTTGGCCTGAACTCAGGGAGAAAACATCTCTGGAAAGTATGCACTCCCTGGACCATTCTCCTGTCAGTTAAATAAATTTAGATTTGAGATTCTGCTACCTGTATCCAGGAAACTGCTACATCCAGAAATTAACTTAAAAAGTAGCTTCATGCCAGTAATAACATTGGAGCAATTAGCAAGAGAAAAAGAAATAGACCCTCTTTCAAAATCAAAATATTAAATGGATCATAATTTTAGACAGCATAGTGACTGAAAATCAGAACAATATACCAATTAAGAAATTACCATGTTAGTCAAAAATTTTGTGTTTTGTCAGTAAAGTAAGCAAACCAAATAAATGCAACATAATTCTCACTTTTTTAGCTCCTATAGCAGAACAATACAGGCAATGTTAAGTAAATGAGCATCATTTAGGCACACTTAAGCTAATGAAGAATTGTAGTTTAGAGAATTTTTTCTGATAAATTAAATGTTCTAAGCAGAAGTAATAGGATGTTCAGAAGTCCTATGCTAGAAAAAAACAGGGCTAAAAGTGTAAGACAACTGTATAACTACAGACATTGGGAGCATGGTAAGAGGTGAGGCTGCAGTTCTTTTAGGCTACATAAGGAATTTGGATTTTGATTTGAGCAAGTAGGAACCTTTGCAGCAACTGTAAACTGGAACCATTCTAAAACAATCACTTTGTTTTGTAGATGGGAAATAGCTTAAAGACAGGTAAAAGTGTAAGGGAGAAAGATGCTCAGGGTGCTATTGTGGTAGTTTAAGATGGAGGTTATGCCTTCGAGAGCCTAAAGGAAGATCTGAGTCATGGAGGGGAAGGTAAAGGCAAGCGTGGAACAGGGTTTCCAGATGTTTGGCTTGTATGTCTTGGGATGTCATTCCATATTCCTTGAGACTGAAAACAGTAGAGGAGGGGGAAAGATAAGTAGAAGGAAATAATGATCTTCATTAAAAATGCTAATTTGAGACCTTGGGTGGAAAAGTAAAGTTTAAAATGTCACATAGAAGAACACAGGAAGAGCAGATAAAGCTCAAATATAAAACTTCGAGATGTTTTCTTATTTCTTAGTCAGTTACAAAATAAAAATAATTAATTAGGTATAAAACAATCTTGAATAATCAAAAAAGGGTTTCTGGAAGCTATAGTGATTCTTACTCCTATAGGGTTTTTGTGCGTGTGTGTGGCACTGGGGGTTGAACTCAGGGGTGTTCTACCTCCGAGCTATACCCCCAGCCCCATTTTTTTATTCTTTATTTTGAAACAGGGTCTCACTAAGTTGCGGATTGCCTCACTAGGTAGCTGAGGCTGGCCTCGAAACCGGATCCTCCGGTCTCAGCCTCCCAAATGCTGGGATTACAAGCGTGCGCCCCCATGCCCGGCTCCTATAGGTTTTAAAGGATAAATTTCTTATTTTGAGGAGGAATACATAATTCCAAAGAAGATGGAAGAAAATAACATACTGGTTTAAAGATGTAATAATAAAGTAAACCGAATGACCAGAAACTACAGTTACATCAGCATTTCTATAACTTCAGGTATATGATGGAGGACACATGCAGATGTGAAGAGAGACAGGCAACACTCACACAGAAAGGGCTTTGTCTGTTAAGCAAGTGAGATCTTATTTCCCTGATGATAATGGGGAGTTAGCCACATATTTTAATGACTAGCTGAAGAGTGGAGAAAAAATTACAACTTTTCTTAAATTATTTCCAAACACTAGCTAGCTCAGTACAATGGTATTTTTATATAATAGTTCTACAATAAAGAAAATTTGAAAAATTCTGAATTAAACAAGTAAATATTTAATATTCAAATTAATATTTAAACAAAAAAGTATTTTATATATTTAAATTAATATCTAAAATATTAATTAATGAAATAAAATTAGAAAAACAAGACTTCTCAGAGACTATAATGTGAACATACACATTGCTAATACTCAGAATGTACATGTAGCATTCATAGTTTCTCAGAGTTATCAGATTATGAAACAATTTCCACAAATAGCAAACTAAGACTGTTGTTTTACAAGACACATTTTGGTAAATAATTTGTAAAAATTCTTAAGTTTAATATAGTTTAGATGGCATTGGTCCTTTCTGAAAAGGTTTTAATGTTTATAAAACAACCTGTGGTGAGTGGGAGAAGAAAGGTTAGAATCACTCAGATATAGTCAGTTTTTAATTTTACATTAATTTCTACTGAGTATAAGCCTTTGAATGTCAAGTTATCATATCTAAGGTAAACTAAGTCAAGCAATAAGAATATATAGAGCTTTTTCAAGAATTACTATGAGTGTATGTATCAGTGTATGTGTGATGGTATTTCCTTGTCCCTATGTAAGATATCAACAGACGTGGCTGCACTTATGGCTGGTATGACAACAGATGAGTAAGATCTAAGAGTACCAGTCACTAAAATTTCACCTTTTCAACATAGCCAAAAAGAAAAGAAAAAAAAAAGAAAGAAAGAAAGAAAGGGAACACAAAAGAAAACAAAGAAAAAAACTATGAGACCAGTTAAAATAAGAGAAGCCCAAGTGAAAGCAAATAAGGAGAAAACATATTTTACTAATGAGTGATCTCTCCTCTATTTCTTGGCAAGTAATGAACAACTCATTTTTCTCTGGGCAGAAACTATTCTTTCCATACTATCACTTTTTCTGAGCAAAAGTTCTGTGCTTTTGCCCTCAGAAATAAGATACATCTTCATTTAGTCTAAGCCTTAAAAACTCACTAAACCTCATGAGTATTCCACTGGAGTCACCTGGCATACTACTTTCTATGCTTTCTAGCCCCTTCAAATAACTCATACTTCTTTGAGTTTTGACTGCTAGAAAAAAGTTGGATGTTCTCCAGATGTCAACTTGGCCACTTCTTGACATTCTTCAGAGAAAGCTCGACTCTAATTTCTCAGCTTTCTTAGGAGTACAGCCAACTGGGACATTTGACATATAATAGAGAAAAGCCCCTGACTTTAGGTGTGGAATTCACTGAAGCACTGAGAGTCCTTAGGATATTTCTGTTGGAATACTATTCCTAGCTAAATCCTTTCCATCATGACTCGCCCTAAGTGGCCTTTCTATATTTCAATTCAGCATTTATCCCTACTCAGTACACCAGTCAATTGACTAATATTTAGAAGAAAGACATCTGCTCTATGACTAACAATCTGCTCAGTGCTTTAGGGGAATTCCTTTAAGATAGTCAGCTAATTGCATGAATGTTCACAGAAAAGTACATCCATTAGTGATTTCCTTCATAGAATCACTTGAAGAAGTGAAGCTAAATCTGATGATACTAGTATTGCCAAAAATGTTTTTTGAACTGTCCATTTGGAATTACCCAATTTAGAAGTCATGAAAGACTCAATCTCATGTTTGCACAGTTGTAGTTAATTCAGGGTATTAAATGAAAAGATTTATCATCCTGTAGTAGTTTAGAGTTGGAAAAAAATTCCATAGAGATTGGCCAATGATAGAGCACTTACTCTATGCTTGGTAACCTGGGCAATGCTTTAAGGAATTATGTTATGATAATAAATGAATATCTTAAAAGCAACCTGCTGATCATGTACATGTTAACAGAATGTGTACATTTCCAAGTGAATTATTTTACAGAAGCAACTCAGGAAACAATATATGCTACTGTGATTTGCTAAAACATTCTTGTACTAATCATTTGGGATTGCCTTTAGACCCTGTTTACCAGTACTATGAAATACTTAACGCTATTTGCGTTTGGTTATATTTACTTTTTTTTTTTTTTTTTAGGTACTGGGGATTGAACCCAGGGGCATTCTACCTCCAAGCTACACCCCCAGTCCTATTTTTATTCTTTATTTTGAAACAGGGTCTCACTAAGTTGCAGAGAGCCTCACTAAATACCTGCGGCTGGATGCAAACCTGTGATCCTCCTGCACCAGTCTCCCAAGTATGTTTGGTTATATTTAATCCAGGATTATAAATCAAAAGATAAACCATACCATAGTTCAGAGTTAGGAGAGAGTATTTAGGGTTTGTCCATGAAATTATCTATGTTAGAAATAAAATTTAAATTGAGCCATGAATACATGTAGGGTTTGGAGATAGGGAGAGATGGAAACAGACTTCTATGCAGGACAAATGCATAATTAAAGCATTGATACAGGCTCACACAAACTGAACTCATTAGAGAGTGAAGAGATATAGCGAAAAAGAATATATAGGATAAGAAAAACAAAATCAGGTGACAGTGCACCAAATTGTGGAGTGTTCTGGAATAACATGATGCCACTAATAGCCTGAAACCTCATATTGGAAGCTTTTGATTATTTTGCTACAAACCTTCCCATTAACAGTTGGGTGGGATTTACTGTTTGGCAACACTTCCATACTTATGTTCCTTTCATTAGCTATGATAAGCAACATGCCTATTAAAGATTTCTCATTCCACACAAGTTTATCTTAATTTGTTAGATATATAAATTCATATATTTGATGCAGACTATTACCTTTGGAAAATCAGTATAGAATGGTATGGCATGAATAACCGGAGACCCAGTTAATTAAAATGTTTAATGAAAAATGTGTCCTCCTTTCCCAAAGTGGTTCATGGAAGGCAATTCTGTGAATTATGTAAGCTTGCAAAAGCAAAGAAATCAACCTGATTTTCACTGAAGCTGGAAATTTTGGAGCTTCAGTTTAGCACAAACTTCATTAGTTCACAATTTAATAGCTTCATTTTGTTCTTCTCCTTGTTTTATGTTGCTCAATATGCTTTCCTATCTTAACTCATAGCTTCAAGTTTCAAAATCTCTCATCTGCACTGTTATGTTAGGCTCCAAGGCCATGCTCTGAGCAGGTTATAATGAAGCAGAGATTATATTCATTTGCAAAATTCTCTTTGTACGTACTTTTCAAATGTCTTAAGACAATCAGTATCATTTTGGAAGGCTCTTATAGAGGAGAAAAATCCTGAGGTTAATAAGTATAAAATAATAATAGATATCCAAGCAAGGTAGAGAAATGATATCAGAAAATAAGGACTAGGCAAGTGATCAGAAGAGAAAGAATCTGGGGCTTGGGGGGAACAGCAAGTGACTTGGAAGAGAAGCAATTTGGTGGACAATCTGAGACAGGGTGTGGGAAGAGAGGAGTTTGAAACCAAAATCTGGAGTTAGAAATTTAAGAGATTTTAATGCCACATCACTGATTTTGTGCTACCTGGAAGTAAAAACAAAAACAAAAACATGTCCCTGGTGAATTATAAGCCTGAGGAATTAAATAAAAACATTCCTAGTTTTAGCAGTGTTTTTCTACCTGCAATGCAGAGAATAGATTGTGAGTACAGGTAGCTGTAGATAATAAATTTAGCTAAGAAGATATTTTAATATTCTAAATTGGAGATGATGAAGGCCTAAACTAGAAAACCAGCAGAGAGAGCAAAAGGACAAGATTCTAGCAACATTAGAGGAATAAAATTTTAAAAATTTGTGCTTTATTGGCTGTGAATTGTGAGCAAAAATAAAATACATCCTGTTAATAAAAAACATAGGTAATGTTTCCTTCTTGAAAATGCTCAAAATATTAGTTATTATTTATCTATTTATAGAATGATATTCTGTCCTTTATAACAGGGATAGAATTTCTAATAATAATATGAAATTGTCTCCTTCCTAGTCTGAAATTACTCTTAACACATATTTTAAGAATAACTTTTATTGTATTTATAATTAGCTACATTCCTACCATAATATATGCTAATTGTCTTTACCCAGGTATTACTAGTCTGGGAATGGGTTATCTTTCTAGTTGTGTAGCCCTGGAGTGTTTCTGTCTCCAATTACTTTCAGTTTATTTCCCAGGTGGTGATGAGAAGGATTTTATCCTAATTGGATCCAAGCTGAAACAAGGTCTTTCCTTTCATGAATGATGGACGCTCTCTGTTTTATACCAATAGCTACTCACCTGATGTATCAGACTAAGAGGTTTATTTTTTAACCCTTTGCATGGTGGGATACACAAAATAACAATAAAAATATAAGCATTAGAAGTTTTATGAAGAAACAGCAGCAATCTATATCCTATTAACAAAAGTTCTGAAAACAAGAATTTTTTTCTCCTGTCTTTGCCAAACTGGCCAAACTTCCCTAGCCTAAAAGGAAGGTCTGCACAATGGGCTTAGCCTAAATAGACTTCTTTCTTCTACTGAGACAGAGGCTTTATATTATCAGCTTTATTGAGTCAGTGGAAAAGTTTTTAATTCTAAATGGATTTTTAAAGCCTCTCCTGTTTCTTCTTTTAAGATCAACATTTTCTACATTGTGTCTTTTTTTTTTTTTT
>PVLC010037527.1:0-15278 GCA_004027655.1 Graphiurus murinus
CGTGCTCAAGCTGGGCTGGCATGCACGCCCCACCGTGTCCCCAAGAGCCCCCTGCCACCGCTCCGAAATGTCCTTCCACCGCGCCTACTGCTTGCCCTACCTCCCTCGTCCTCTCTGTCCCTTCCTCCATCATCTCCTCATGACGCCTAACCAGAGAGAGAAGGAAGTGAGAGGAGACTGCGACAGGACGGCAGCAAGGAGCCCCTCTCAAGCCCCTCTGCCTACCTGCAGGCCTCAGGAGTCCAAGTAGCACGATTTTCTTCGTGTCCCCTGGGGGGCAGCTGCGATGACCTTGGTCTCCACTTTTCTCCTTCAGATCCCCATCATGAGCTGGGCATGGTGGCGCATGCTTGTAGTCCCAGGACTTGGGAGGTTGAGATAGAAGGATCGCAGGTTCAAGGCCAGCCTCAGCAACTTAGTGAGACCCTGTTCCAACATTAAAATATAAGAGAAGGACCAGGGTTGGTGTGTGGGGGGTGTAGCTTGAAGATAGACTGCCCCTGGCTTCCATCCCTAGTACAAAACCCCCACACTTCCCTGAGGGCACGCTCTGCTTGTCCTGTTTTCTGACTGGGGGCTCTCTCTGCTGGCAGAGAATGCCTGAAGGGCAGGGACTAATGTCTCTGATTTCTGAGCCCTCAGCTGACTGTGTTCCTGGTCCACGGTGCATGCTCTGTAAACGTGGACGGGCGTCTGGGGCGTGATGTCAGAAGGGCCGTCCACACTGGTCTGCTCTCACCTGCGCTGTGCGGCTGGGGCCTCTGGTCTTCCCAATCAAAGGGCTGCCGGGTCCTCGGAACCCCGCCTTTCCTCTCTGAGCTGCTCCCAGACACCGAAGTGGTCTCTGCAGCAGCGCTCATGGTGGATCGGAGGGCTGGTATTGAGTGCACCTCCTCGTCTCTCTTAAGCTTCCTGAAGACAGGAGTGGTGTCACAGCTGCCCCGTTGAAGCCCAGCCTTTTACAGGGAACACAGAGGTGCTCGGTGCTGTGGAGGGAAGGAAGGAAGGAAGGAAGGAGGGAGGGAGGGAGGGAGGGAGGGAAGGAAGGAAGGAAGGAAGGGAGGAAAAGGAAGACTAGAGCAACCATGGCATCGGCAGTTTGAGAGCGGGCTTTCCTCTGCCGCCTCACCTGCCCTAGATATCTGGGGGTTCTGGGGGGAGCCAGGGCTAAGAAGCAATCACTCAGGGGAACATGAGGGGGGGTAGGATGGTGCCAAAGCGGGGGGCTGAGGACCCGGAGACTCTCCTTCCCCGGGGCCTGAGTTGGGCTCCCATGGAGAACGGGACCACACTGAATCCTGCCTCCATCAGCGGCTCCTTCCTTCTGCCCCGCCTGCCCCAGCCTCGGCGTCTCGGGTTCCCTGCAGAAATGCCACTGCTCCATGATGCTCTCATTTAAAAAAAAAAAAACAAAAGGAAGCCATGTCCCTGCAAATTTCCTTCCCAGCTCTTGATGGCACCAGCGGCCTCATCCCCCTGCGTGGAGCGTGGAGGCCACTCCGCTTCTCACCCCACTGCCCTGGGGGGGCGGCTCCGTTGGTGTGTTTGGTACCGTGGGCCGAGTCTGCACCGTGTTGTCTGTAATGGACTTGGCTTGTGGGCCTGTCTGCTGAGATCTCTCACTGCTCACCCGCGGACATTCTCGGCGCAGTTCCTGATGCTTCCTACGTGGAGCTGAGCCCCAGGACGTGCCATGTATAATGGCGGGGTTCGACCTGAGACTTCTGTTTACCTCCATATTTATGCCGCTTCATGGCGTGGCCCCGGGCCCAGCAGCAGCCTCACCTGGGCTGTAGTTGGAAGACTGTGGTCACTGAACTAGACTCTGCTGAGGGCCACCTGCGTCTCAGCAAGTCCCCCCGGGGGATCGGGGTGCACAAGGGGCTTGGGGACCACCGAGGGCCACGCTTCACAGCTGAGTGCTTCAGCCACCGGCTCCTCTGCATTAAATCAGCAGGAATTGAATCCAGGGTCGTTCACACCCTGGCTATACAGGGCTCTGGTACGGTGTGTGGGAGTACTTGGGGGCAGGGTGGCAGCCAGAGCTCATGTAACCTCCAGTATCCTTTCAGCAGAAGAGAGAGCGGCCTGTCCGTCAGCACACACGCCTGGCCTTTCTTTGCTGCCCTTGGTTTGCACTTAGCTGCCCCGTCCCCAGCCTCCGGGGAACAAGGGAGAAATAAAGACGGCGCTTCATGCCCGAGGCCCGGGCCAGCCCGCTGTGCTATGCATGGCATCCCCACAACTCGGCCAAGCCACCCCAGCCCCTGCCCCGCCGAGATTCACCTGCGCCAGGTAGACAGTGGGGGATTGTTTGGAGCAAGCAGCGTGCAGTCAATTGGAGATAACGGAGGCCCAGGGGTCAGGCGGGCTGCCCGGCGCATCTTTCATCTTTGACTTATATTGGAAGGGCGTAAGCTGCGGCATCGCTCTGGCCGGTCGGCCGGTCAATGCCTGCCTTGTTCTGCTCCCGGCTTATCGGCCATCTCTCTGATGTCACAAGTTTCATTTGGATAGCTGACTTCAAAGGTGCTTTTCACATTTTTTTAAATTTTTCTATTTCAGGGATAATAGCCCCACTTTTCAAAAGCATTTTGCTCTGCAATCAAATCAAATATTCTTAAACGGACGGGGCCAAGTTAGCCCAGCCCAGGCCCAGGGGTTCCCAGAGGGTTGCCAAAGCCGGTGCCAGTTCTGACAGGTGGACAAAGGGAAGCTATGTTTTCTGTCCTCAACTGGATTCTTCTTTTCTCAAACCCATCCTTGTGCTGAGATTCAAAGAACAACAACGCCTCTCCCATTCCCTGTTCCCCGCTGGCTGAGGAATTGCCCCCAGAGTCTGAAATGCACTGCTCAGGTATAACAGGGATATGGAGTCAATGGCCGCCTCAAGAAGTCTTCCTGTTGGAAGGACTTGCAAGTCCACGGAAAAAGCCGGGTCAGACCCCTGCGTGTGGCAGAGACTCAGACCTGGCTTACACAGGCTGCAGAACTCCCGCTTGGTGGTCTGCGCCTTTGTTTTCTTCTGTTATCACTTTAATGGCGAAAGGCTCACTCCCTCATGGTTGCCTGGGCCGCTGGTGGCTGGCTGAGGACTTTAGGCCAGCTGGATGACCAGACACGATCCTGGGTCTCTACACTGGAGGGAGGTATTTCCAGGGAACAGCAATGGCTGATGTTAGTCGGAGCAGGTTAGTTTCTAGACCCTGAGCTCAGTGGTTCTCAGGCATCACCTTGTTTATGTCTCATTCAGTCCCCACAGTATCACCCCGTGGCAGGCAGGTGCCGCCCCCACCGCATCTTAGAGATGAGGAACATCTGCTGTGCACGGACTCTGAAGATGGGGATTACAGGAAGAGGGAAAGGATGCTGGAGTGGTGGTGCACACCTGCAGTCCCAGTACTTGGGAGGCTGAGACAGGAGGATTGCAGGTTCAGAGTCAGCCTCTGCAACTTAGGGAGGCTCTCAGCAACTCAGCCAGAACTCGTTTCCAATTTGTGTGTGTGTGGGGGGGTACTGGGGGTTGAACCCAGGGACATTCTACCTTCAGGGTACACCCCTAGTCCTATTTTTTATTCTTTATTTGAAAACAGGGTCTCACTAAGTTGCAAAGAGCCTCACTAAGTAGCTGAGGCTGGCTGCGAACCTGTGATCCTCCTGTCTCAGCCTCCCAAGTACTGAGATTACAAGTGTGCACCACCACGCCTGGCTCAAATTTTTTTTTTAAATTTTTTTTCAGAAGTGCAATGCCCCTGAGTTCAATCCCCAGCACCACACACAAGAAAAGGGGGGGAAGGAGTATGTTTTTGTGCAGGGAATACTTCTATCTGGGCTTTAGAGAACAGAGGTCTATGGGGAAGGAGAGGAGCTGACGCTCTGGGCTTTCCCTCTGGGGCTAAGGTGAGCCCCTGTTTCCTGGCGAGATGGAGGGAGACTCCACTGGTACCCTAGGTGGTGGGGTGTAGGTGGGGAGGTGATCGTTCAGAGTCTTGTCTGAAGGGCTGGAAACCAACCCAACTCCACAAGCTCCATTCTTTTAGCACTTGACTCTTGGTTAGGTACACACTTACGCTTCAGAAAGGTAGTTCAAAAAGCTGGCGGGAAAAGTGCAGAGAAAAGATAGGGGAAATTCCCCACACGAAGATCCAAGAAAGAAGACCCATTTACACAGGAGTTCTTGAAAAATTCTCAGTGTAAGGAAGCAAAGAAAAGAATATTCAGAAAACTCAGGTATAGACCCCCAGGAAATGAATCTGGAAGCTCAGACTTACAAGAGGGAGGGAGGGAGGGAGGGAGGGGGATGAGAGAGAGACAGAGAGAGAGAGAGAGAGAGAGAGAGAGAGAGAGGGAGAGACAGACAGACAGACAGACAGACAGACAGAGACAGACAGAGAGAGACAGAGAAGCATGGTGAACAACCCATATCACTGGTAATGGGCTGGTGGGGGCAGTTAGCTAGTAGACCAAGAAGTGTCAGGTGACAAAAGACGGGATTTTAAAGTTTAGGTTGTGAGCCAGAAAAACAAAAACAAAACCCAGTAGCGTGGGTAATTTCTCTGCTGAAGCTCAGTACTGACAGAGGACAAGTCCCAGAGTAAACAGAGCTGCCCAGTACCTATCTGTGTGTCTGCTCTCCTACGGAGGAGGATGGCACCTGTGAAGGTGGGTGCCAGCGTTGGCATGGAGCCCCCGGGGCTCCTGAAGGCCAGGAAAGAGCTGGCAAACCAGCTGACTGTGAAGGTCCTCAGGAGACTTGTGGAAACAGGAGACCAGGGGTCACTGGAAAACAGGTCCCTGGGGCCAGCATGACTCGCTTAAGAACAAGCAACAGTGGCAGATGGGCATCAGGGTGTTCAACGAAACACTTGACAAAACTCCTAGGGTTTGGATCTGGGCATGTTCACCAAAATGCTGGAAGGGAGAATTGGAATCCCAAAGGTATTACAAGGTCAAAACATCACAAAATCAACAATTGGTCCAGTGCAGAGTAGAGGAAAGGTGGCTTGGTAGACACACTTTTAAAGCAAGTCCAAGGCTTTTGGAGAATTGTAGACTATAAGAGTCTGGTGCAAACTTGATCTGTCTACATGGAAATATAAACTTCGGAACTAGGGGGGAAAAAGAAATCAGCATATTTAATGTCTTTCTTCTGCAGATATTTCAAGTATACTCTCTCATTGTTTCTCTACAACCTACAAACCTCCTATTTTTGCCAATGAGTTGGGAGTCAAGACACAGGAGGGGCTAATTAATTTTCTCAAGATCGTGCCGGCAGGAAGTGGAAATGTCAGAGTTTAGACTCCGGTCAGTTTGCTTGCAAAGCCCTGTTGCTTCCGGTGCCCAGGATGCAATGCGGCTTCTACAGAAGTACACGGGGTTCCCTGTACGTGGCGGCAGGGTTGGGTCTGAGGCAAGAGCCATGCTCTGGGAGAGGCACTATAACCTAGAGAATTTGTAGAAGTCAGTTCCCTTGTATTGCACCCTGGAACTGGTTCAAGTACCAACGTTTTTGGGGGGGGGGGACAAGTGTGAGGATGTAAGTATAATGTAGTGACAGTGACGGGACATCTGAGAACTGTCATGCATGCAAACACACACACGTGCGCACATAAACACACTCGTGTTCTCGTGAGCGTGCACACACACACATTCACACACACAATATTTAGTTAGCAAACTAAAGGTTTAGGGAGGGTTGGAAATGCACCTCCACGTAGCTGAATGCCTGTCTCAGGGCAGGAGGGAGCAGAAGTGCTCAATCTACTCCAGAGGCAGCTCTCGTCCCTGTGGAAGATTTCAGGGACACTGGTTCCCACTGTCACAACCAGTTCCCTCACACTCAGCAGCTTACGGATTGATCATCTTATCGTCCTGCAGGTGAGAAGTGTGACATGCATCTCCTTGGAGGAAAGTCGAGGCTTCCCCAGGGCTGGTCGCTCCCAGTGGCCCTCGAAGCCCTTCCCCGCTCTCTCAGCCTCTGGAGACCCCAGCCCACTGTCTCCTTCGCCCAAAGTCAGCTGCACTGCATCTCTTTGCTGCCTTTCACAGACACAGCTCCCTCTTACTCGCAAAAGGCTCTCTGAGCTGGGTGTGGTGACACACGGCTAGAATCCCAGCACTTGGGAGGCTGAGACAGGAAGATAGCAGGTTCAAGGACAGCCTCAGCAACATAGCAAGGACCTTCACAGCTTAGTGAGACCCTGTTTCAAAATAAATAAATAAGCAAATAAATAAATAGGGCTAAGGGTGCCCCTCAGAGGTAGAATGCCCCTGGGTTCAAACCTCAGTACCAAAAAAAAAAAAAAAAAAAAGATTCTTTGCTTTTACAGATCCAGGGGACAAGAGAGACCATGTGAATAACCAAGATAATGTCTCCACATCAAGGTCCTTCAACTTTTATTTTTAGGGGAATGTGAGAGAGACTTATTTAGGGAAGTAGGCATACAGTTTAAGAGAAGGCTATGATAAAGGTTACATTCAAGATCTGTTTCCAGAAGTGAAATCAGATCACACCCGCAAAGTCCCTTTTGCCATTCAAGCTACACATTCCAGGGGTCAGGACGTGACACCATTGGGAGGTCATTATTCAGTGAATTGCACATTCACCCTAAGGCTGGATCCCTAACAGCGCTGTATAGCAACATAGAGGGCCGCTTTGACACCTGCTCCTGGAAGCAGCCCAACAGAGGACAAATCAGTGTGTGACTGAGATGCCGTAAAAGGTCGACCAGATGTCTCTACAAGGCTGCTCCAACCTTGCCCCTTGAGGATTCCACCGTGGACGGTGTGGTGTGTTGAATCATGTCCCTACAAAGCTGATGTCCGCCTGGAACCTCAGAAGGTGACCTTAGTTGAAAACAGGGTCCTGCAGATGCAGCAGGTGCAGGTGCCACGATGCTGGAGTAGGGCGGGCCTCGAATCTAGTGATGAGGGTCCTAGTAAGAAGCTGACACACAGAGGCAGATGGAGGACAGCCATGTGGAGATGGGCAGAGTGTGGAGTGATAAAGCTAGGAGCCATGGAACCCAGGAGTGACAGGGGCCACTGCAAGGGAGGAGGAGGAGGCAGGGCGGGGTCCCTGTGGCTCTGCCGACACCTGGATTTCAGACTTCTGGGCTCCAGGCCTGTGACGGGATGAGGTTATGCTGTTTGAAACCACCCATTAGTGGTAGTTTGTGACAGCAGCCCCACAGCTGATGGCCCCTGAGAAGAGTCTGCGCGACTGCCGGTGGCTATTGTCTCGACACGCACTCTCTTGCTTTCCAACACTGTCCTTCACGGCAGCCTGCTCGACTTGGCGTCTCCTCCCCACTCGTCTCTGCAGTGATGGCTCAGAGTCCGATGGCTCAGCCTCTCCATGACCCGCTTCTCTTCTCTGTAAAGCAGGGACAGGGGTGCTGTGTGCAGAGTCGTGGTGAGGGTTAAATAATCCACCCCTGAAGGCAGATCTCAGTGGACTACACTCTCCGGTCCTGCGGTCCTTTGTGGGGCCGTCGTAGGTGCAGGGACCTGGCTGCCTGGATGAGCAGACACAGGCAAAAGGCCGCTGGTAGCATGAGCTGGTATTTCACCAGCAAGCCGAGGAGCGGACAGCGAGCGGGGGGAGTGTGTAGGTGACACAGCAAGTTGGAAGCATGAAAGAGAAATGGAAGAATGAAGTCTAGCTGACATTTTGAACAGTCAGGGTGGTCCTTGCTGTGAGAGAGACATCTGAGCAGCAGCTCGAGGGTGAGGCAGTTCTTCATGCAGGCGCAGCAGAAGATCATTTGAAGCATAGGTGACGGGCAGGACATAGGCTATTAAAATCCCGTAGGCGATTCCAGCGTCTCTCCAGGTCTAGGTCCTGAGGCGAGGACATCGCTCCTCTGTTTACAGAATGGTAAGGTCGTGTAGCTGCGACAGAGATCGAGGCCGGGGTGCAAATGAAAGCAGAGTCACAGCTCCATGGTTCACACGGTCGATTTCTTGGAGTGCAGGTTTCTGAAGGCAAGGGTCATGGAAAATTCCTCTCTGAATCACCAGATTGCTTAGCTCAGAGCTTTGCAACCATCCAACAATGCTGGCTGAGTGACTCGATGCTTCTGTTTTACATAAATGTCTGAGCAACGCGCCTAAAGCCAGGTCTAGATGACTGCTCCTCTGCTAACCATTACCTCATGCCACTAGAAGAAGATCTGCCAACCAGGGCCACTTCCAAACGCACCCGACTCCCTCCTTTTGCAACGTTTGAATACCATTTTCCCTAAGTGGGTGGATGGATATGAACAATAAGAATGCCAGGTAAATTCCTTATTGGTTCCCTATAAATACCTGTAAGAAAATTCTGCCACGTATCTGTCTGAAACTTCTCTGTACCTCTTGTCTTCTAATTTCTCATCATTAGCACTATTTTTTTTTTTTTTTACTGTTAATTCTAATCTCACTCTCTTTTCCTTCACCCCAGCACCTGCTGTGGGGGCTGACAGTGAGCCTTTTCATCCAAGACCTCAGAGAAAGAATGAACTCATGGTTCCTCCTGGGCTTTAACCCGTCTTGTAATCTCAAGTATTTAAAACCCCGGGGACCAGCTGATGCTCTGCGTTTCATTTTATTCTTTGGTCTGAATCTACACAGAGGAGGACTTGTTTTTAAATCTGACCCAGTCTGAACCCAGCCCGAGGCTGGCGAAGGCCCCCTAGTCTGGGAATTCCTAGACCTGGAGGATACACTGGAATCACCGACGGGATTTCAGTAGCCACCAATCCCAGGACTGTGCCCTACATCAACGAAGTCAGAAAGCACCAGGCCTTGGGCCCAGGAATCTGTGTTTCCTAAAGTCTTCTTCTTGTTGATTCTGACGCAGATGGGGTGTGGACTTAGTCTACTCTAGCTCCTTCTAACAAGACAATGCCTACGCCATCTGTGCTATCCTTCCTATTGTTATTACTTATTTGTCTATTTTTTAGTACTGGGTATGGAACCCTGGGGCATTCTACCACCAAGCTACACCCCCAGCCCTTTTTATGTTTTATTTTTAAATTTTGAAACAGGGTCTTGCTAAGTTTCTGAGGGTCTCACTGAGTTACTGAGGCTAGCTTCAAACCTGCAATCTTCCTGTTTCCGCTTCCCAAGTACTGGGATGACAGGCACTGCCACCATGCCCAGCTTTCTCTCTCTCTTATTTCTAAAGGCACCCCCCCCCCAATACTGTTCAAACCACCTCTGCTATTCATTCAATTTTCTCATAAAAATCAACGCTGTTTTTAGTGATTGAGCACATCCTTTCTTTGCAGAGATGAGAGCGGCCACACTCCTTATTTATTTACTTTACTGATATTTACCATGCTCGGCCGTTTTCTGGCTTGTCGGGAGTAGAATGACCCTCTGCCACTCTGCCTCCAGTAGGAGAGGTGCGTGGTGAGTGGTCATGTTGGGAAGAGACACACGGCAGGAGAACGGAGGCCAGCTCCTAGACACGTGCATCTCAGGGACACGCCCGCATGCGCCTCTCGTGTGAGGACAGGTGTGTGCACAGACCAGGCCTCCAGCTTGTGGGTTGCAGTGAGCTAGCTCAGGGGACTTTTGTCTCTTTAAGCCCAGTCCTTGGCTACCTGCCGAACACCTGCCTGCACCTGGCTCTGGGGCTGTCTGGAAGCAGGGGCCCACGAGGAAGATGCCCCCCGCCCCCGCCAGCCTACGCGTGGGGAAGATGGGACCCCCCCACGCCCAGCCTGTGCAGCCAGGGAAGCAGAGTGGTATCTCTAGCAGGAGTGCGACACTTTTCATTGTGTTTTCTTTCTTTCTTTTCTTTTTTGCAGTAGTAGGGATGGAACCCAGCGGCATTCCACTTCCAGTCCTATTTTTTTATTCTTTATTTTGAAACAGGGTCTCACTAAGTTGCGGAGGGCCTCACTAAGTAGCTGAGGCTGGCCACGAACCAGATCCTCCTGTCTCAGCCTCTCAAGTACTGGGATTACAAGCGTGCGCCACCACGCCCGGCTCCCACTGCACTTTCTTGACGGCTATCACTCTGGGTATCCACAGCCTCTATTCCACGTGACTGGGGCTATAGCTCGGAGGTAGAATGCCCCCAGGTTCCATCCCCAGTACCGCAATAAAAAATAAAAGTTTCCGCTCCTAAGAGGAGCCTGAATTTGAACTCAAGCTCCTGACTGAATCCAGCGCTTTCTAGTGGGCACCAGCTGGGCAATTCCTACCCCAGGACATTCCTCAAGGGCCTATGAGGATAAGCCTGCCGCTCCCGGAGTTTCTTCTCGGCCCGGCAGGGAGAGCACTTTGTGGGGAGGTCTGCCATTTTGTCCTTGAAGAAGCCTTATGGGCGCCCTGGGCAGGCGTTCACCAGGCTGTTCTGTGGCCCCGCTGGACACGCTGGCGGTCTGGGGCCACCACCGTCTTCTTTCACACCCTGTACGCTATGAGCAACGCCTCTCTGGCTCGCAGATGGACTTTTGCTAATTGCTTATGTTGTCCTTACCGGAGAAGTCAACCACCAGCCAAAGAGAAGACGTGTGTAATGGAAGTGTATTTGGCTGGGGCCAACTCAGAGAGCCACAAGATCAGGGCCCCCTCCCAGTCCCCTGCGGCTCTGCCCGCCGTGGCTGCTGTCATTTACTGTCACGATTTACATGGACTACGTCTCGGAGCTTCAGAGGTTCTGGGTTGCGGTAATTTTGCCATTATGAGAGGTCACCCTGAGGTCAGAAAGTAAATGTCACAGGCCCTGAGAAGAGCAGGTTGGAAAGGTGACGGCGGGGCAGCCAGCCTCTGGGGTGGCCGGGGGTGCTCCCGCGCCCCTTCTCTGTCCTCACCCGGGGGCAAGGGACAGATCCCCTGGAGACTCTGGTTATTAATGGGGCACCAGCTGCTCCGGCGACACTGCTGTCAATCACCGTGTCTGCAGAGGAGCAGCTCCGATGGCCGGGGTGTGGGGTGGCCGGTTCGCGCTGCCTCCTCCTGCCCTTCCTCTTTCCCGACCATGGCTGGCTGTCGTGACACCCTGGTCCCTCGACTCCTTGAGCAGCTTCAGCAACAACGATGCCAGACAGCGCCACCTGCTGAGCTCTGGACGACATCTGAAATCAGATGCCGCGGCATCTACCTGGAGCTAGCCAGCTGTCACCCTGCCAATCCCTGTCACCTGCTGGAAGGCCTAGGCGTGAAAAGCTACCTCAAGGCACCATCTGAGGCAGAGACAGCGCACAATGGCTGCCAGAGAGGGGGATGCGGGCAAGACGCTGGTGTCTAACGGGGGAAATTCTCAGCCTGGCAAGGTGAAGTTCCAGGGCTGGAGTGAGGCAATGTGAACGTATTTAAGAGCATGAGCTGGGCACTTAAATGCGGTGGAGAGGGTAAATTTCAGGCAGTTTACCACAGAAAGAAATCTGAGCAAAGATGGAGGTTCATTAATGGAAATACTACCATCGACTGCGTGTATATAAGTGAATATACCAGCATCGATCTCAGTTCTCTGTATCAAAAAGGGGGGAAATGGGGAGGTGGGGAAGAGGGCCACCAAGCGCTGTGTGCTTGTATGTCACTGTCAACATGATTTTTATTATGATGTGAGACTATAATGCACCAATAAAATTGCATTATTAAAAAATCCAAATGGACAAAACTAGAGAATATTATGCTGAGTGAGATTAGCCAGGCACAAAAAAAAAATGAAGGGTCAGATGTTTTCTCTCATAGGTGGAAGCTAGGGAGACACTGGGATGCAGGAGGGATTCCAGATAAAGGAGGAGCAATGGAGGGGTCTTGGGGAAGGAGACTTGATAAGGAAGCCCATTTCAGGATAGCCTGGGGAGTGTCCTTAGGAAGCCACACAGGGCTCTGATAGATGACCTTCAGGTGACCTGACAGGGGCCTTGGTGAGCTACACAAGCCCCTCCATGGCACTCTTCTTTCGGAGCTGTGCAGAGCTGGCAGCACGCTCGCTGTGGGGGACGTGGATGGGGAAGCCAGCACGAAGAATTCTACCATGTCTACTAAGACCGACTAAACCACAGCCCTCTGATTTTATAGTAACTTGTCTTCTATCATGCAGCGGGCTCATGGCGACTCTAACAACCAAAACTGGAAATTCAAAACAATGTCAGACGTCTTCAGCACCATCAGAGAGAACGCGGGATGACATACTCGGTGGTCGCGTGAATTCTAGTCCCAAGAGAGATGCCCTTTACTGTCATAGAGACCTTCATTCAATAGTTTTATATTGTTCTTGTTAAATGGTACCAGAATGTTATAGTTTAAATATAAAATGTATTTAAATATAGAATGCCAGATATATAAATATAACGCTCATGTATTGGTGTATAGAGTTGATATGATTAAGTAACGAGGGTTCTAATCTCATTGGTGGGTAATTCCACTCAAGTTTCCCTTTTCCTATAATTACAAAGTTGTCACATCCCCAATGCCTCCTGAAATAAAGGATTGAATTGGAAGGGAGAACAATCACCGCCATGGTCATGGTTATCAGCATCAAATCCATGTCCATCAGTTAGTGTTTGTGGAGAGTGAGGAGCTGCTTCAAATGCCGAGGAGAAACAGGCAGAGAAAGTCTGTCTCTTTCTCCCTTTATTTTTAAAATTTAGTTTTTATATTTTGGTTCTGGGGATGGAACCCAGGGGCATTCTACCTCTGAGATACACTCCTCCCACCCAGCCCTTTTTATTTTATTTTATTTATTTTTTGTGGTACTGGGGATTGAACTCAGGGGCATTCTACCTCCGAGCTACACCCCCAGCCCTATTTTTTACTCTTTATTTCGAAATCAGGTCTCACTAAGTTGCGAATGCCTCACTACGTAGCTGAGCTGGCCTCGAACCCGGATCCTCTGGTCTCAGCCTCCCGAATGCTGGGATTACAAGTGTGCGCCACCACGCCCGGCTTATTTTATTTTATTTTAGAACAAGGTCTTGCTAAGTTGCTGAGGCTGCCTCGACCCTGCTGGAGTCCTCCTGTCTGAGCCTACCCAGTATTGGGATTATAGGCATGCACCACCAGGACTGGCTCTTTTTTCAAATAGCAGTTTTACTGAGTTATCATTAACATAGCCTACAACTCACTTAAAATGTCTGGCTCTGTCACCTCATTACATTCACAGATCAAAAGATCATAGTCAATTTAAGAACATTTTCATCATCTCCCCCTGCCAAACTCACCCAGTTAACAGCCACCAGCCCTCAATTCCATCTTCCCCTCATCTCATGGAAACTATAAACTTAATTTACCTATTCTGGACATTTTATATAACTGGAACCACCCAGTATGTGCTTTTTTTTGTGACAGCTTTACTTAGCATAGTTTGTTTTCTTTTAAGGCTTGTCCATATTGTAGCATGCATTAATACTTCATTTCTGTGCACGTGTGTGTGTGTGTGTGTGTGTGTGTGTGTGTGTGTGTTTCTAGGGATTGGACCCGGGTGCATTCTACCTCTGAGTTACACCCCCGGCCCCATTTTATTCTTATTTTGAAACAGGGTCTAAGTTGATGAGAGTCTCACTACTTGCTGAGGCTGTCCTCTAACCTGGGATCCTCCTATCTCAGCCTCCCAAGTACTGGGATTACAAGTGTGCACCACCACACGTGGCTACTTCATTTTTTTTAGTCAAATGATGTGCATTCTGCCGACAATGGTATATTTACTTATCTGTTCATTGGCGAGGATTTGAGATGTTTCTACTTTGGCAATTATAAATATTGCTGCTATGAATGTTCACATACAATATTTTGTGTAGATATATGTTTTAATTTCTCTTGGTTATACACCTAGGAGTGGAGTTTCTGGATCTGATGGTAACTCTTTAACCTTTTGAGGAACTGTGAAGTTATCTATCAAAGTGGTTGCACCGTTTGTTTGTTTGTTTTAATCCTGCCTGCCTACCTGAGGGCTCTAATTTCTCTGCAAGCTTGCAGACTCTGGTTACCCATCTTTCTTATCCCAGCCATTCTCGTGGGCCTGCAGTGGTCTCTTGTGTGGTCTGAGTTTGCATTTTTTGGTGTTTAGTAATGTTCGCTGTCTTCCCATGTTTTTATTGACTGTGAGAGCATCTTGTGATAAGAATCCATCCTTATATTGCATTACACAATGACTTTACCTGAAAGCTACCCAAGGGCATGAAACCTGTCTCTGACACCATCAAGACAGAAAAAATACAACTCACAAATTCAGGAGTGAAATTACTGTTGTATAGATGCAATGCGTGGGCAAACATTTGAAAATCCTATATCTGGTGTTATCCAGGTGGAGAACGAGTGTCCACCAACCTCTCAGATGTTTTGTGACTCCTTTAGGGTAAACCAATGGTTTGGACCATTAATCAATCAATCAATCAATCAATCAATCAAAATAGCAGTCAGCTCAATCAAAATAGTTCATTTAAAAAAATGTTAGCTAGGTGTAGTGGCTTACACCTGTAATCTTAATACCTTGGAGGCTGAGACAGGAGGATTGCAGGTTTAAGGTCAGCCTCAGCAACTTGACTAGACTCTGCTTCAAATGAAAAAAAAAAAGTTAAAAAGGGCTGAGGGTGTAGCTCAGAGGTAGAATGCTCATGGGTTCAGTCCCCAGTATGAAAGAAAGAAAGGAAAGAAAGAGAGCATAACTCAGCATTAGGAGTAAAATTGTACTATTACATAAACACAAGACAAGGGAAAACATTTGCAAATCATATATCTGCTGTCTGTTATCCAGGAGAATGAGTGTCCACAAGTCCCTCAGACAGTTCATGTGACTCCTTTAGGGTAGACAAATGGTTTGGCTTATCGACCAATCAAATAATCAATCAGTCTGGGGGTGCATGCCTGTAATCCCAGTACCTGGGAGGCTGAGACAGGAGGATCATGGGTTTAAGGCCAGCCTCAGCAACTTGGCTAGACCCTGTTTCAAAAAAAAAAAAAAAAATTAAAAAGGGCTGGGGGTGTAGCTCAGAGGTAGAATGCCCCTGGGTTTAATTCACAGTATGAAAGAAAGAAATGAAGAAAGGGAATAAAGAGAATATAACTCAGAATTAGGAGTAAAATTGTACTAATACATAAACAGGAGGCAAGGGAAATCATTTGCCAACCGTGCATGTGCTGAGTGCTATCCAGGAGAACGGGTGTCCACGAGCCCCTCACACGAGTTCTATGAATCCTTTCGGGTAGACCTGTGGTGTGGCTCATCGACTCGATCAAAATAGCAGTCAGTTAAAAAAAAAAAAAAAAGGGCTACTTTGGCTAGATTTTCTTTGTAAGTAGGCTGCAGAATGCTTGACGGACCAACAGGATATTTT
>PVLC010037528.1:0-15267 GCA_004027655.1 Graphiurus murinus
TGCCTCAGTTTACTTGTCTGTATCTTGGGAGTGGCTGTGCACACCTACAGGTCTTTGAGAAGAAGGAATGTGATCATGTTTGCGAAGGGCCATTTCACGGTTCAGGCACGATTCGAGTTTGTCTGAGAGTGTGTAGTGACAGTCATAAGCTGAGTCTCATCCCTGAGCATTACACTGAAAGAGTTAGGATATAAGAATTTCAGCATTAAAAAAAAAAAAAAATCCCTGCGGCTATTTAATAAATAATCAAAAAAAAAGAGAGACAAATGTTTCATTTCAACTCTTGGGGACTGGATTTGGAAGACGGGGGGAAGCAGATTATACCCAAAGGCAAGGAAAAAGAAGACGAGGACTAAATCTACAACAGGTTTAAATCTGAGGTCGCTCTGAAGCTCATAAGCCGAGAAAGTTCGCTGAGACCCTCGTCTTGTTCTCATTTCCAACATGCCAAGCTCATCAGCTCAGAGGATACACAGTTTCAGAGGGAGTGAGCCAGCGGGAGTGAGCCAGCGGTCTCTGAGTTAGGAGTAGCAGAGGTGGGCACTGCACCGGGAGGAGCAGGCGGAGACTGAGGCGGGCGAGGTCTCCAGCGCCATCTCAGACTCACAGGCGCCGCCCAGGCCCTTGGTGTGGCACCCTCATCACGGCTTGGGATCTGATCATTGCATTGAGGAGCACATGGGCTGAAGGAGGCACAAGGGAGAGGGGAGAGGGCAGGACTCGGAATCAAATCTGCTCCCTCTTCAAGTCCGAGCTGGAGGAAGCCCCCCTTCCACCTGATTCCCACAGCTGCTGCCATCAGCAGGAACTTTAGGGTCCTCCTTACTCAAGAGTTGAGGTCCCTCCTTTATTCAGCTCATTTTTAAAATAAGAGCCCCCCCCCCACCTTTTCAAGGGCACTCCAAACTGTTTTTCGCTGTGTGCTTGGAGCTGCGCTCTGCACTGAGACCAGAGAAGAAGCAGGGGCGTCCACCACTGTTGCCGAGCTCGTACCCAGAGGGCGAGATTGGCACTAAACCTGATAACCAATATCGTTCCAAAGAAGATACACAAATGTCCAGATCACATGCACACACACACACAAAAAACGTTCAGCAGCTTTAGTCATTGAAGAAACGTAAATCGAAACCATGATGAGAGATCTTTCTATACCCAATAAGATGACTATAACAATAACAATAATAATAATGAGGGAAAATGGAAAAAAAAAACAAACTATGTTGGCTGGATATAGAGAAATTAAAGCCCTCATGCACTGCTGGTGGGAATGTGAAATAGTACAGCTATGGCGAAAAAGTTTGGAGTATCCTTGAAAAGTTAGAGAATTAGCATATGACCCAGCAATACTGTTCCTTGGTATATATCCCAAAGAAAGCAAGTATTTAAACAAAAATGTTATACATGAATGTTCATAACAGCACTATTTATAATAGTCACAAGATACCAACATCCTGAATGTCCGTCAACAGATGAGTGAAACAAAATGTGGCCCATCAATACGATGGAGTATTATTCAGCCATCAAAAAGGACAGAGCGTCACTATATGTTACAATGTGGCTGAACCTTGAAAACATGTTATGGTGGACGCAGCTGGACATAAAAGGCTGCATACTGAATGATTCCATCTATGTGAAGTGTCAAGAGTAGGCGAAGAGAGACAGGAAGATTAATGGCTGCAGAGACTGGGCAGATGGGAAGGGGAGGGCCTCTTTCCCAGGCACAAGACTGACTTCCTCTCAGACTGAAGAAGATTCTAGACTTCGTGGTGCTGGGTGAACAACATTGTGAATGCATTTCAGGCCACTAACCGATACATTTGAAATGGTTACTTTTTATGTCAATTTTGACCCAATAAAAAGACTTTAGTTAAGAAAACAAGCAAGGATTGCTCGTGGCGTAAGTTGGGCGTAAAAGATGTGTGACTTGTGCTCCCAGCCACCGGGACACGGGACAGGGAGGAGTGTGGACAGCACACAGCGGGTGGATTCTGGAACCAGAGCTTCTTGTAAGGTTGGTGAGGAAGACATGCTGGAAAAAGTGTAATGGGAAAGAAAGAACCCCGCAAACAGATACTGACTGAGGACGCATGGAGCATAGGAGTGTCTTTAGGGCTTTGCATCAAATTGGGTTGTTTACAATCCCAGGCTTGGATTCCACCCTCCTCTCTAGCACCCCCAGTTTAACCTGTGATGAAACGGAGTGTAAGAGAAAGCCGTCTGCTCAACAGCTCATGTATTTCCACTTGCAGAGCTTCGTGCAAGAGCACACACACAAAGACAGGGTTTTTAAAAAAATTTTAATGTATTTGTATTTGTTGGTACTGGGGATTGAACCCTCAGGGGCATCCTACTTCTGAGCTACACCCCTAGCCCTATTTTATTATTATTTTTTTTTATATTTTGAAACAGGGTCTAAGTTGCAGAAGGCCTCGATAAGTGGCTGACCTCGAACCTGTGATCCTACTGCCTCAGCCTGCCAAGTACTGGGATTACAGGCATGCGCCACCTTGCCGGTGGGTGTTTGTAAAAGGTGAGCATGAAGGCATTCCAGGGTGTATTCAGGGGCAGCAGGAGAAACGGGGTCTCAGAACCACGTGTCAGGCCCGGTGCCCTTGGTCTCTCCTGTTGTGTTGCTTTCTATTGCAGTGGTAAAAATACTTGAAAAAATTTGTAAAAAGGCCCAGGCCAGACATCTGTGGGTGAGAGGTTCAACAGAACACAGTTTGAAAACTGCAACGAACGAACATTATCTTGCCAGACACTGTTGAGCCCTGTTCAATCATATCACAGAATGTTCTAGTAGGTGACACTCTGACTGCAGCCCCCATGTATTGTTGAGCTAATGACAGGCGTAGGGCCTTGTCTTCAGATACAACTTCTGTGAATCAAAGTTGAAGAACCATCACCTGTCTAGTTCATTATGAAGTTCTACAATGTCCTTTGTGAGCAATTCCCCATCTGACCTTTGAAACTGCTAGGAAAAAATTCTTTTTGGTTCTCCTACTTCCCTCGTACCATTCTTAAAAATTCAATTTAATTTTATTTTTGGTACTGGGGATGGAACCCAGAGGTGTTCTACCTCTGAGATACTCCCCCAGCCTTTTTTTTTTTTTTCCAGTACTGGTGATTGAACTCAGGGGCATTCTACCTCTGAGCGATACCCCCCAGCCCTATTTTTTATTCTTTATTTTGAAAGGGTCTCATTAAGTTCCGGAGGGTCTTACTAAGTAGCTGAGGCTGACCGCAAACCCAGATCCTCCGGTCTCAGCCTCCTAAATGCTGGGATTACGAGTGTGCGCCACCACGCCCGGCTTCCCCAGCCCTTTTTTAAAAAAAACTTTTTAAAATTTATTTTGAAACAGGGTCTCACTAGGTTGCTGAGATTCTTGCTAAGTTGCTGAGGCTGGCCTGGAACCTATGATCCTCCTGTTTCCGCCTTCTAAGTACTGGGATTACAGGTGTTCACCACCACGCCCAGCTATACCATCTTTTTTAAAAATTAATACTGTATTCTACAATACTTTTAGTCTTACAAAAAATTACAAAAGTAATTGAATTTTTATATACCCCACACCTGATTTGCCGTGTTGTTAAGATCTTAGACTAGTGTGGTACATTTGTCACAACAAATGAGTCAGTATTGACACATTGCCACTAAACAATCCATCCTTCACTTGGGTTTCCTTAATTCTAACTGTTTCCTTTTTTCAGAATCCCATGTCATAGAGCTTACACGTCTCCTTAGCCTCACTGTGGCTGTGACAGTTTCTCCAGCTTGCTTTATTTTTGATGACTGACAGTTTAAAGGAATATATGACAGATATCCTGTAGATTATCCCTCAGTTGGAATTTTTTTTTCTGATTTCTCTGTTTGTTTGTTTTGTGATCAGACTGGGGTGTGGGTTTGGGGAGAAAAGGAGCCGCTTTTATCACATCATATTCAGGGCACATTCTGTCCACATGACCTATCACCGTTGACCTTGACCTTGGCTTTGCCGGGTTTTCCCACTATAAAGCTGGTAACTCTGTCCTCCCTTTCCCAGTGCACTCTTAAAAATGAAGTCAGGAAGCACAGAAGGAGCAGAAGGGTCTGTTCGACCTCCTGGAGCTTGATACTATTTAAAAATTTTCCCTCTCATTTCTATTTTCCATGAAGGAGAGTGTTTGGTCGGCATAAAATGAGAATTATCTACCTGGATGATCATTACATTTCCCTTCAGCAAGTTTTCTCATCAGCGATGGTGGAGACACGTGGAACAGGATAATCGATTGTTGCGGGGTTCAGCTGTGCTTTGGAGGGGGGATGACAGCCTCCTGACCTCTTCCATAGACTAGGCAGCAGCAACCCCTCCCTCAGTGAAGACAGCCTTTGGTGCCCCCAGGCATACCCAAAATTCCTCCCACCTGGCCCCTGGTTGAGAACTGCACCCTTATTGGAAAATCACAGTACTCTCTGATGGCATTGTGAAGAAAAATCTTCCAAAAGTATATAGAGAGTAAATGAATTTTTTTTTCTCCAGGCATAAAACTATTATAACCCAATAAGAATGCCCCGTTTATGAGTTAAACTTGACAGATCAAGAAATGATTAATTTAGGAGCAAAGTGCTGCTCAAGTCCAGGGACATAGCACAGGGAGTGAATGCCTGTGACTTATGCATGCAAATCCCATGGAATTCACGAATGGTGCCACCTGTACTTGTGTAAGACAGTAGCCCCAAGTTTACAGATTCTAAAAAAGATCCTAGCATACTTCTTCCTTTGTATTAGTCAGGTCAGGTAAGGTTATGTCATAGTAACAAACATCCCCCAAATCTCAGTGGCTAAAAACATAAAAGATTTATTTCTCATTCATGCTATGCATCCTGTGGGGTCAGAGATGACTCTGCTTTTTGTGGTTACTTGG
This sequence comes from Graphiurus murinus, assembly GCA_004027655.1. NCBI lineage: Eukaryota > Metazoa > Chordata > Mammalia > Rodentia > Gliridae > Graphiurus > Graphiurus murinus. Next base: position 4,906 of record PVLC010037528.1, read on the forward strand.
GAACCCAGGTTTCTGTGAGCTCCCTTGTGGCATGTCACTTCTCTGTGCATGACAGAGAACAGTCAGTGTGACATGTCTTACACCAGCACTCATCTATTCTTGGAAGTAACATCATTTCTTTTCATTGGTCAAATCAAGTCACAAGGCTACGTATGCCTAACTTCGTGAGGACAGGAACCTGGGAGAGAGTGAAACCAGATTTGTGAATAGCCCTCGTGACCACCACAGCTTTGAAATAAAATAAATAAATAAATAAATAACCTATCATGGTTATTAATTAAAGAATCAATATAAAGATAATACATGGGATGCTTTCCCACCTTGATGACAGGAAGGGGTCATTAGCTTAGGAGCTGTTCCAACCAGATCTAAACCAAGACTCAGGGAGTGGCTGTGCCTCCTCTACTTAATAACATCACATTTATCTTTTAAGTCTTTAATGACTTCATATCTATTTATGCTAGAGAAGGCCATGGAGTTGGAGTTCCTGTGAAGGTCTATGTGTGTGTGTCTCTGAGAAGAGAGATGGTAGAGAGCCCCCCTCCCAGCCTGCCCCTGCAGACCAAGAGGTCTGAACCCTGGTGAGAGGAAGCTGCAAATGAAGAACCAAGGGGATTTTTTTTTTTTTTTTTTTTTTTTGGAGAAAGTGTTGCTCAAGGTTCTGGATAGAGCTGATGTAGCGGGTGTGGGAGCACTCCGTGGGAGCACCTCAGAGCTAAGAGGGGAACTGCCTCATCATTCTTCTATGGGTGTCCAGTGAGGGGGTGTGTGACGTCATCAGGGCTGTGAAGGAGAGGTGTGACATCCTTCCTCAGATGTGGACAGCAGCTGGAGTGGGGACACAGGTGAGGTGGTGTCCCAGAACTAACTAGAGAAGACGGAAGATGAAGATGAGGGCCGAGCTCTTGCAGATAAGCAAGGGAGTGTAGGAGCCTGCAGCAGCTGCATATTCACTTGATATAATCCCATTTCTATCCAAAGTCTGGTGAAGCCAGGGGACATTCCGGTTGTGTAACAATTTCAGACTTTAAGGAGCTGATAGAAGGGAAGAACTGAGCTAAACAGGTCAACAGATGCAAAGATCTATGAATGGGAACCTTAGAAAAAGAATATGTTAGGGGATTTAGTGTTGATTTTCCTTGTGTAGAATAGCTCTTCTTTGTTGTTCCATGGCAGTATTAGCAATAATTTTGACTTATTTGAGAAAATGAATCTAGGATAGTGTGGCTTAATTACTGAGTTTTGAAATTGAGTAGCGCTTAGTATGTGAGTGTGTGCACGTATGTGTGCATATGAGTGTGAATGCATGTGTGCATGTGTGAGTGTATGTATGCACATGTAGAATCACACATATAACTAACACCATGGCCTCTCTGTACTGCAGCGCACGTTTGAAATGATAGACCATGGGCAAGTCTTGGCTTCTGCACATTTGTTTAACAAGCACCTTCCCCTGGGGCCCTCTGCAAACAGAGATGCTAGCTGCTCAGAGAATGTGGTTTGGGACTTGGGGCCGTCAGCACCCTCGGTTCTCAGCTGCCGCCATGCAGTGACGTGGGCTCACTCGTCTCCTGGGAGTGGTGAAAGACCCCCTCTCGCCCACGAGGTCTCCAAGGCTGCCGTTGTTTGTGATGATGTGGAGTTCATTCATGTGGTCAAGTTTGTTTTTGTTAATTGCCAGTGAGTCAACAATTATTCCACCCTCTACAAAGGAGAAAGCAGTTTATTCTCTAGCATACACACTTTCAAGTTGATTGGAGTAAAGAAGGAAGGGCCAAGAGAGCGTCTTTGAAGTCATCCACCTCCAGAAGAGAAACGATGCGAAGGTTCCATGCATCGTCTCCATCACCAATGCGCGTAACAACCCAGAGCTACAGTTTGAGACATAATGAACCTGGCAAGGGTGAGCCAGGGAGGAGGGTGAGGAGGGAGGCGGGCAAGGCACGCAAGGCACTTGTTTCATCCGGTGCTGCAAGATGCAATTATTGATAAGTTTAAGAAATGGATGGGGAGAGAAAGGTAATTACGAATCTTCGTAAGCTGGGAGCAATTGTCAGAAAACAATAGTCGAATGCATAAGTTTCAAAAAGGCAAAGCATTTGATCAGTCCAATGGAGAGCAGGAAAGGAGAAGAAAAAACACACACACAAAAGAAAGTAGAGTAAATGAAAAAGAAGTAAAATAAGGTGGCAGAAATAAATCCCAGTGTTACTGTGATTATAATGCCTATAAACTCACCAATCAAAAAGCAGAAGCACTCAAGTTGGATACAGAAAATAAGCCCCAGTAATGAAAGTAATGATAGAAATGAATTCAGGTAGGCTAATAACAGAAAGATGAAAAATCTTTGGCAAATATAAAACAGAAAAAAATGGATTAGTAATAGTTATACCTGAGGAAATCAAATTAAAAATAAAAAATATTAAGGGGCAAAGAGGACATACTTATAACATTAAGGTCACACACACACACACACACACATACACACACACACACACATACACACATAATATTTGGTGTGGGGTACTGGGGATTGAACCCAGAGGCATTCTACCTTCAAGCTACACCCCCAGCTCTGTTTTATGTTTTACTGGGAAACAGGGTATGGCTAGGTTCCTGAGAGCCTTGCTAAGTTGCTGCGGCTGGCTTCAAACCTGTAATCCTCTTGTCTCAGCCTCCCAAATACTGCGATGACAGGGTGACATACAATTATAATGAACACAAACGATCTGTTAATATTGACCTAAAATCTATATAAAATGACAGTTGACTGAACTCAGAGAAGAAACAGATGTCAACAATTGTGGACAGAAATTTTAAAACAGCTCTTTCAAACTGACGGGTTCAATAGAACAAAAATGAGCAAAGATAGATATGAATAATATAACAAGCTGAGAAACTAAAAGATGTACATGGAATTCTAGATCCAATGAATGGGAAAGATAACTTTTTCTTTAGAATAGATTGTTCACCAAAAATCACCATTTTCTAGGCCTTCAAAGAATCAACTATAGTTCAAAGCATCATATTTAGTGCAGACTGCATTCTTGAGTAAAAATGAAATAAAATGAAGCATTTTTGTCAGAGGAAAGATTAAAAATAGCTCAAATATCTGTAACTTGAATAACCTAGGCAGGAACAGGAATAATAAGGGAAATTATAAAATACTTAGAGTAAAACAGAGAAATTTCAAAAATTGCCTTTCAAAATTTACAATATAGCTACAATAGTACTTAGAAGGATGGTGCAGTATACTTTTAGACACATTTGTTTGAAAGCAAGAGAGATTGAACATGAATTAAGGGTTTTGATGGAGAAGTTGGAAAAGGAATAAGTACAAAAGAACAAGAAGGAGAAAGGCAATAAATTTATGATAGGAAACTTGAGACGCACTAAAAGTAATAGAGATCAACAAAACCTAAATCTGGTATTTTGCAAACACCAATGAGAGAGGCACCTTCCTCCTGGTGGGACTGTTCAGGATAAAGACAGAAAAAGTAAGTGATAAAAGTACAGAATGAAAAAGAAGGAGATAAAGTGGACATGGCTGAGGAAAGTATTATAAAAGGATAATGTGGAAAATTATCCATTCATAGATTTAAAAACTACGGAAACTGGAAACTTTCATGGACAGGTTCCCATGAAAACTACATTTCTGGAAAAATAAAATGGCAGAATTGATTAAAGAGAAACTGGAAAAATGAAATAGGCCAATAAGCAATAATAAAATTAAAATAGTGATCAAGGTCTTTTCTCCCACAAAAGCCCCAGATCCAGTGGTTTTATAGGTAAGTTCTACCAAAGTTTTAAGAAATAGACATCTTTGGGAGCAGGAAAATGGTGAAAGCATTAGGAATCGTTTTATGATACTAGTATATTCTTGACTCCAAATTCTATCAAGGACAGTACAAAAGGTCCTGTTGGCTTTTGAATATAGAGGTAAAAATGCAAAATGAAATATTAGCTGGACAATTATAAATGGGTAAAAGCTACAGATGATTATAGAGGGCTTAGCTTAGAACAGCAAAGATGGTTCAATCTCAGAAAATGTATTTACATTCATCCGAAAGAGAGAAAAAAAATCACCTGATATTCTCAAAAGAGATCTGAAAACCACTTTCATAAAGCTCAACACCCATTTATGATAAAGCCTCATAGAAAACGATACCCAGAAGCGAATTTCCTCAGTGGACTGACGATTTATGCTCTAACCCACAACAGACAACATGCTTTAGAGTTTGGACTCATCCCCTTCAGAACTAGAAACACACATGGCTGCGGCTGCCGCTGCTTTGCTTGTTATCAAAGCGTCTGGCCAACTCTACTAGATGAAAGCGAAGCAGAGCAATGATGGTTCAATGATTGGGAGGCAGGGTATTAAATTGTCATTTGCTGATGGTCTGCTCTAAACAGAAACCTATCAGAAATGGCAGAAGAAGATGAAACCAAGGAAGCTCAGGAAATTTCCAAGACTCAGATCAATTCAGATAATCAGTTGCATCTCACAGAAGGGGAAGCATGTATGGCTCACAGCTGTGTTAAAGAGATGCTCACACTCTGTAATACTCAGAGAAATGCAAAGTAAAATAAGGGTAGGATAACATTCTCTACCCTATAATTGGAAAAATTATATCCAATTTATACCCAGAGGTAGGCACAGTATTGGATAATAGGAACCCTTGTGTCTTCTGCTGGGATTAGGACTGGTCAATCACTGAAGGGAGCATTTGGGGCAGGGGCTTACGTAGAATCCTACTTATGGGCAATCTCAGGAAAAAGTCTTTGCATGTATCCAGAGGAAGAAAAGGATGCAAATATTTGCTGCTTGCTGTTTGCATCACAGAAAAATGGAGTCAATCTGCATTTTTGTTAGAGGGGAAGTGTCTTAGTAAAATGTAGCAGATGGGCATCATGAGATACTACCAAATAGAGAGAGGCCAAAATCAGTGTATTCACAGCAACAAGAGTAGATTTTTAAAACATAGCATTGAATTAAAAAGAGGAGGGAAAATACAGTCCTTCACCCAATTGCCATTGATTTAAATTAAAATATAAACAACACAGAACAGTCATATATTTGATAGAGATACCTACCAATTGGAAGATCATATGAAAAGCATTAGAACTGTTGCTTGTGAAGGGAGGGAAAAGGAAATGGGAGATTAGGATAGAAAAGAAGGCGATATGTAAGTAAAACAAAATAAAGAGGGCAGACTTGCCTGGGCTGAGCAGGACACTGGACCAACCCCCCGGGTGGGTGCAGGATAAGCACAACTACCTGCCTTTGCGATGGAGAAATCAAGGCGAAATGACCCCGCGTACACACACGTGTGTCCAGGTGCATTTTCTTAATTTTCTTGTTTGCCACAGAGGAGGGACAATGTGAAAATGGGGCTTTTCTGACCTTTGAGGTCACCGCTGAAAGAAAGAAGCAAGTTTCCAGTTGCTGCAATGCAGAGGAAGCAAGCTGCCCCTTCCTGAATGTCGGGAGGGCCAGTCTGGGGCTCATCACCTGTTCCTCGCACCTGGTTTGACTTGGCCTCCCAGTATAGCCTACGGGGAAATTCCACGGAGACCTTCTGTTTTCAGAATCAGGGCGCTGGAGCAGGCATGCCCACCCCCCATGTCCAGACTCCTAGCTCTGACTGATCCTTCCCCTCCCGCCAAGCTGTATCAATTATAGTAGCAACTTTATGGGCTGATATCTGACCCCCTGGAAATCCCGCCAGGCCAGTGTAAGTTGTCACAGGCAACCAGGTCCTCAGACGATGTCCAGGTTTTCCAGATAATAGCTTTGGAAGATTTATTTTTTTTCATTAAGAGACCATTAGATTCCGTAGCTTTTGTTTGTAGCATGGTACAAAGCATGCTACTCGAATGCTAGCGACTTGCTCTTCTGAGCTGGCTTTTATCTTCTCCTCACAGAAAAGATGAATAATTCTGGGGCCTGTGATTGACTAGCTCATTTAACTCCTGCTTAGTCACAGCCTTCTGGGGTATGGGTCCTGTTTTCAGAAAACTCGCAGACATAACACTGCTCTACTTCCATGTGGCCCTCGTGAGGGACTTTCTATTTTATAGGGATTCCACAGTCTGCATGTTGCAGCTCTAGCTTTAGTTATTATGTGGTTCTGTGAAGACAGAGAGCATCTGGAAAATATCCTTGGTTCAATAAATGTTCATGAACCCAAAGCCTAGTAACCGTTCCCCAAGCAGTCTTTATTCCCCTCCCTAATCAATTTCTGTTACAGCAACGTATTTAATCCTCCTACTGTCAGAGGTTGTAATTGTAGTATTTAGCAGATTCCCTAACAACTCCTTTCATTATTGTGGGTACACATGGAACTTGTCATCAAGCATGGTTTATCTGAAGAACCCAATATTCTTCCTACTGGCTTGATGTTGGCTAAGCCTCTATCACTCAAGTGAGGTTCCTGTTGACTTAGCCTCGATGATTCAAGTAAGGTTGTTGTTGGCTTAGCCTCGATCATTCAAGTAAGGTTAGTGGATACTATTTATCCACAAGTTACCAGTCTCCTGAGTTGTAGAAATATGTCACTGAGGTAGAATGCTCCATCTTTTAAAAGCATTAAATCGTGTCATTTTTCATTATAGCAAGTTCAAGGGGCAGAGAAGGCAGGCCTAGAGAAAGCTTACCTGTGTCGTGTGGCCTTGGATAGAATCTTTGGGAATCTGGACAGTCTCTGGTTCCCTTTATCAGGAGGACCTCTTTGTATCTAATTATAATGTGTGTGTGTGTGTGTGTGTGTGTGTGTGTGTATGTGTGTGTGTGTGTTTGAAAGACAGCTTTTCCTCTAATTAGTTGAATGGCCCTGAAAAAAATTAATTCACTTCCCCAAAACTATTTCCTTACCTATGAGATAAGGATTTTCATCCATTTAGCAAGTACTTATTAAGTATATACTGTGTGTGAGAAGCGCTGTTTCAGGTGCTGGGAACAGAGTTTTCTTTTCTTTTCTTTTTTTTTTTTTTTTTGTGGTACTGGGGATTGAACTAAGGGGCGTTCTAACTTCGAGCTACACCCCCAGCCCTATTTTTTTTTTTTCTTTATTTTGAAACCGGGTCTCACTAAGTTGTGGAGGGCCTCACTAAGCAGTTGAGGCTGGCCTCGAACCTGGATCCTCTGGTCTCAGCCTCCCAAATGCTGGGATTACAAGCGTGTGCCACCATGCCCAGCTGGGAACAGAGTTTTCCATGAGAGAGGCCAGGTTACTGCTCTTGCAGAACTTGCATTCTGCTTGAAATTTAAAGTAAATCCAACAACAAACAAGCAAAAATGAATAAATATTAGTAGTGATACAGGGCAAACAGAACAATAGCTTATACAGCCGTCAGTCCTAAGACTTATCTGACAGATGTTCCCAGGACCAGCGAGGAAGCGTAGTACCTCTGCAGCTACTCATGGTGCATAGCATGTGCTCAATAAATGGCAACCGTTTGAGTGGAAAGAAGGACTGTAGGGAAAGGCAGTCATTTTTCTGCCCTCTTTGAGACCAGTGTGCATGGTGGCAAGGGTGTAGCATGTCAGCCCCACTTAAAGATCCTCCACAATGAAATATTAGGAGAGAAGCACGCATGCCCATTGGGTCCTGAGGAAGACTGCGTGGGAATGGGTATGGAAGTGGGTACGAACGCCCATCGGTGGAGCACATCTCCCATCTGCTGCCCCCCTTCCGCCCCGCCAGGAGCAGGCACTGGGATATCACCCAGCAAGGACCAGAGCAGTGCCTCACCATGGTGAGGGTTAAATTTAGGATTAGCTGGGGGTAGTGGTGCACACCTGTAATCCCAGTACTTGGAGGCTGACATAAGAGAATTGCAGGTTTGAGGCTGGCCTCAGCAACTTAGTGAGAGCGCCAGCAACTTAGTAAGACCCTGTTTCAAAAATAAAAGAGGGGGGCAGGGTTAGGGGGCATAGGGTGGGGATAGAATGCCCCTGAGTTCAACCCCCAGTACCAAAAGAAAGAAAGAAAGAAACAAACAAACAAACAAACACCCTAATTTAGAATTAAATCGATACATGCATGGAGCCATACAAGCATCGGAAGAGGAAAACATCATGTCCACGCCTGGGCTCTTCCTCCCCTCTTTCAGCTCCCGGGATTGAGCTGCTGAGAGTCTCCAGCAGCTCACTTTACCTGGCCCTCCTAGCGCTGCCGGAGGGAGCCTCTTGGGCCCCTGCAGGGGGGACACATTGCGATTCTAAGCTCGAGGTGCGTCTCATCTTCTTTGCCCCACTGACACTCATGCCTTGGAGTCCTGGAAAGAGAAGACGCTGTGGGGAATGGCGGGGGGAGCAGGGGGCATCGAGCTGGGCCTGTCCACTCCCTGCGGCTTTGGACTCATCTATCTAGTCCTGACTTTCTCTCCATGTTGTACAGAAGCTTGGCTCAGCCTCCTTGCTTTATAAAACCACATAATATGTAGTCACTTGATAGACTGAAACTATCTCTGGTGCTCTACTTTGCGGTCCCTTTGGAAGGGACTGTGACACATGATTGAAAGCCGAGTAGAAGGAAGGAAAATAAAAGCGGTGCAGCTCCCCAAGTCAGCAGAAATCAGGTTTGAATTGGTAAGCCACTCCTGGGAGTGAAAGTCAAGTCATTGGAAATAAATCAGAATGACCGAACACATTTTTATATTATCCTTATTTAAATATTTGTTACATCCATTACAGCACCGGGGACTATTGACCTTTTCCTGGGGACGTTGATTCCTGGGCTGCTGGCTTTTGTTTCCCTAAAGCAAGTAATCAGTTGAACTCCCTGGCACGGCACTTGGCCATGAAGCTGACCAGGCAGCAATGTAGGGGGGAGTCTAATGCCTTCCCCGGCTGCCGATCGGGGACTGAGCTGGCCAGGTCTGTGAGCCTAGAAAGCCCAGCAAGCCAACACAAACACGCTGATTCCCCTGAACTTGTTAAAAGGGTTTTGGTTGGGTTAGAGAGAATTCCAGTGATTTCTCCTGCAAAATCCAGCTGGGTCTAACAGTTCAGATATGTCACAGCAGACCGGAAGCGAACGTGCCTTCATAAGATCAACAAAACTCAGCACCGCCTTCCTGTAGGAATTTGATCCCAGATAGATTTGAAAATGTTTAGCACAGAGGATTTTTGTGTTGGGCATGCTGACCGGTACCTGGGAAGGGAAGAGGGTAAATTCATTAACCAGACTGTATTTCACGCCAGAAGAATGTCCTTCTTGAACATGATTTAACAGCCCTGTTGCCCCGAGCCACGCGGGCTGCCTGCAGCAGCTGTGTCCGATATCCAAGTCAAGTCGGGGCACGAGTGACCTCCTGACATCGGATGGAGCGTTGACTCCTTGTAAGTTTATCCTCCGATTTTAAAAAATTGGTGTTTGCCGACATACAGCCTTCATTAAGCTGCCAGAGAAGTAAGATAATCACAGGAAGCCCTGCACAGATAAACTCAATATAGGAGCATGTGCCTTGGTCAATTAAATCATTAACGGATATTTGAAATGCCTTTATAATGGGCGCCCATGCAGTCCACACGTTAAAGTAAAGGAGAAAACATCTTATCTCGGTCCATGCTTCTTGCTGGGGCCAAAAGATTCTCCCTTGAACTTGTTCTGTTTATAGATGGCCAAGATCAAGGTTTATTTGAACTGGTTTGGTTTTGAGTATCTGTGGGTTTTTCCTCTCCACTGCAGAATGTATTCTTCGAGTTTCTGCATCTCTGAGCCTGGTTTCTCCTATTTTTTTTTTTTTGTAGCCGTGCCAGAGTTTATCCCCACTCATTTCTGGATAGTGTTAATGCTGCAGTCACTTCCTGTCTGCAAAACAATCAGAACATTCACCAGAGTTCTGGGTGTTACAGGCCATGAGGGGGGATTGTTACCTGCAACCGCTAAAAAAGCATTTAGAAAAACCTAGCACGAGACGTTCACGCTGCTTGTAGAGAAATATTGTTCTTAGTTAGACACGTGGTCATCAAGGGCATAGGAAGGATAATGCAGACCTGTAAACAGACCAAAGGGGGAACAATTGTTTGTGTGTACCTAAGAGAGCAGCAGGAGGCATCTCGTCCTTTGCTTCATTGCAATAAGTGTTAGCTTGCAGACAGCATGGGGGAAATGCCAGAGAACAGAGTTAACATAGAGCAGTGGTTCTCGTGCTCTTTGTAAGCATCAGAATGGAGAGGACTTATGGTTGCTTGGGTGGAGGGCAGTTAGGAGCAGGTAGTGGGAGCCCTGAGAATATGAATTTCCAGCCAGTCTCCAGGGGATTCCGATGCTGCTGGTCCAGGCGCATCCTCTGAGCATCACTGACAGAAAATAAAAGGCACAAAGGAAAGGGGACCAAGGTGTCATGCTGCGC
>PVLC010037529.1:0-15241 GCA_004027655.1 Graphiurus murinus
TCCCCTCCTCTCCCTGGCCCCTCCCCTCCTCTCCCTGGCCCCGCCCCTCCTCTCCCTGGCCCCTCCCCTCCTCTCCCTGACTCCTCCCCTGCTCTCCCTGCTATGAAAGTTTTCTCTCAGATGCCCAACACTGCTGCTCTGTGCGTGAGGCAGCGGGCAGCTTCCCTTTAATAAACCTCCCCCGATCGGAGCGGCCTCGGGGTCTGGTCTCCTGGGCCGCGCAGGTCACCCTACAAAAGGAGAGCCGGGGACAGGTGGGACTCACCCACGTAGTTCATGATGAAGCCCTGGCCCTTCCCAAAGATGAGGCCGGCGGGGTCCGAGTGGAACTGGATGGTCAGGTCAGGCGTGGAGGAGTACAGCTTCTGGGGGCCGCTGTTGCCCAGGTACTGGCCCAGGATGTGGGGCGTGACCTCGTCACCGTCGTAGACCGTCAGGATGTCGCTGTTGCTGAGGTTCAGGCTGGGGGCGGAGGGGAGAGGAGGGAGTAAGGCAGAGCACAGGCAGCCGGCAAGCATTTGACTGATTTTTAACACAACGCGAGTTCTTAAGACGTGTCGGCCCCGGGACGAGGAGGGGAGAGATAGGCGCGGGTGGGCATTGGGACCAGGCTGCGCCGACCCACCTCCAGCACGGCTCGGGGATGGGTTGGGGTTTGGAAGGCGCACTTGGTCATGAAATACTCTTGCGTGCGTGCGTGGGCCCCGCCACAAAGCCGAGCCCCCCAGGAAGCGCCGCCGTCAGGGTCCACGGTAATGGGCAGCTCGGCGAGGCTGGCCGCGTGTGCAGGGCACGGGCGTGTGCTTTGGTAGGAAAGAGCCGCTCAGCGCCTCTCTGTGGGCCGGAGTCTGCTCTGGACCCAGGGAAGCGCAGAGCCTCTTTAGCTCCGAGTACCATGGACACAGCAGTCGCTCCCGGGGACTCTGGATCAGGCCAGCGTGAGCCATAGCGGATGTCAGGTATTTATTCCGTGAGCCACTGTGACAGTGGGCTCCAGACAGAGCGCCACTTGGCCGTATTCTGTCATTCTTTTCAATGACCTGAACGCAGGGGCCGCATCCTCAAGGGTGCACACGGCCTTCCATTCAAATCCGACCACAGCCCTATGTTCTCCGTAAAAGAAGAGGGAGCAGCGCGCTGGGAGGGCCCACGGGCTTGCGGTCAGGAAGCCTCGGGCCTCAGCTGCCAGCTGCGGGCGGGCCTGGCCTTGCCTGGTGTTCCTTGTCAATGAATTGGCTTTGGCATTTCCAGTCCAGGTCCTGGGCTTTGGGAAGGAGGTGAGGCCTCGGAGGGTCTGGGTCAAATTCCAGGTTCACTGTGGACACCTGAGTGGCTTCGGCCAAGCCATCGGAATGTTCTGTCATTTGTCATTGTGTTCTGGTTCTATTACGGGCATCTTCATCATCACCACCACTGTTACCACCATCACCACCATCACCACCATCACCAAAACCATCACCATCACCACCATCACCAAAACCATCACCATCGCCACCATCACCAAAACCATCACCATCGCCATCACCAAAACCATCACCATCACCATCACCGACATCACCACCACCATCACCATCGCCATCACCAAAACCATCACCATCACCATCACCGACATCACCACCACCATCACCATCACCGACATCACCACCACCATCACCATCGCCATCACCAAAACCATCACCATCACCATCACCGACATCACCACCATCACCACCACCACCACCATCACCATCACCATCGCCATCACCATCTGCTCCTGCTCTGGCTCCCTATTTTACCTCCTCCCCGCTCTTACCATCTGAGGTTCCCCAGGATGTCGGCGAAAAGATTTCCCAGGAGTCACCGCCAGGTGAGCAACAGCCACAGAGCTGGGCGTCCAACAACCTCGCCCATAAAACCTAATAAAGGCACCTACTTTGCATCGTCATCATTATTATTATCGCTTGTGGTTCTGGGGATTGAATCCAGGGGCATCCTACCTCCAAGCTACACCCCCAGCCCTATTTTACTCTGAAACAGGGTCTCGCTAAGTTGCTGAGGCTGGCCTTCAACCTGCGATCCTACTGTTTCAGCCTCCCAAGTTGTGGGATTATAGGCGCATGCCACCAGATGATTTTACAGGGATTTGATGCTCAGTCGTGAGAAGTCACTTGGCCAAGGTCACAGAGAACCAGACCTGGGACTCAGAGCTTAGATCTGTTGTTGCCCAAACCTGCAATCTGAAAAGCTGTTTTTTATTAACAAATCCTGTGAAAGACGCATATCCTTGTCTCTAAAAAGCCTGCCTGGGTCCAGTCCTATATTAAAAAAAAGTGAATAAGCCAGGCGTGGTGGCGCACGCTTGTAATCCCAGTACTTGGGAGGCTGAGACCAGAGGATCTGGGTTCGCAGCCAGCCTCAGCTACCTAGTGAGGCACTCTGCAACTTAGTGAGACCCTGTTTCAAAATAAAGAATAAAAAATAGGGCTGGGGATGTAGATCAGAGGTAGAATGCCCCTGAGTTCAATCCCCAGTACTGCAAAAAAAAAAAAAAAAAAAAAAAGGGAATAAAAAATTGCAAATAAAATCTGTGGTATGCAACTCCACTGCCTCTGTGATCTCAGCCAACCAGCTCCGATGGCCTCGGAGCTCATGTTAATTCAATTAGACCCTCGCTTTCCAGATTTTTTTTTTCTTTCTACTGAGGTAATATTTCTTTCATACAGGACTTACTGTATTAAAAGGATTATGTCTCCTAAACATTTGACATTGCTTAGTAATAATTCAATTATTTTTTGTTTCGTTTATTGTTATTATCGATCGGGTACAGCAGGGTATGCCATAAAAACGGTATTAAACTTGTTACGCAGTCTGAGTGCCTTTATTGTGTTAGATAGGCGATTTATGTTGTGGTTTTTGAGGTGTTTAAAAAAAAATTCCAGGAACGGTAGTAAGAAAGCAAGCTGCGGTGGATGGCTCCAGGCTGGGGGACCGGGCAGGGGTTGTTTGCTTGGGGAAAGGTGGAAAACTTAATTTTTACAGTGGACTCTTTTGTACCTTTGAATTTTGAATCATGTGAATGCGTTACCTTTTCAAAGGGGATGAAAAACAGCCCAAGGAACCGTCACGGGGTCTGGAGTGTGTAGAATACAAAGAGATCGCTGTAAACCAGTGAGGTCATCCCTCGCTTGGCCAGCAGAGGGCAGTGTATGCACGAGCGCCTCGCAGCCCGACCGCCCCAGCCGCAGGTGCCGCCCGGACGCGGACCAATCAGGAGCCCGGATGTGGCAGAGGCGGCAGGTGAGTCTCCTAACTACCGAGCTGCAGTTAATACATCACACAGAAGCGACGATCAAGCCACCTTGCTTTTCTTCATTCCTTCCAAACGAACGTTTGACTCTAAGCATAGAAATGTTGCGTTGTGATGTGTAATTACAATGCACCAATAATAGTATAAAAATATAAAGCAAAAAAAAAAAAATAAAGGTTTGCTCAGTGGTATTCGCCGATAATTTTGGTTAGACAAACATTTTTAAATATACCTCATGGCGCTTGTAATCCCAGCATTCGGGAGGCTGAGACCAGAGGATCCGGGTTTGCGGCTAGCCTCAGCTACCTAGTGAGGCACTCCACAACTTAGTGAGACCCTGTTTCAAAATAAAGACTAAAAAATAGGGCTGGGGGTGTAGCTCAGAGGTAGAATGCCCCTGAGTTCAATACCCAGTACCATTAAAAAAAATAAATAAATATACCTCATGGCCAGCTGTGGTAGCGCACTCCTGTAATCCCAGGACTTTGAGAGGCTGAGACGGGAGGGTCGCAGGTTTGAGAACAGCCTCAGCAATTTAAAGAGACCCTCAGCAACCTAGACCCTGTTTAAAAACAAAAAATCACAAAGGGGCAGGGATGTAGTTTAGAGGTAGAATGCCCCTGGGTTCCACCCCTAGCACCGCAAACAGCTTAATGGTGATGCATGTATTGGAATGGGAATTAGCAAAATATATAAAAATATGGATTTCACTTCAAACTTGTCATTTCCTGAATGTTATTTTGCTTAGAGTGTACTGAGCACAAACGGTAAGCCAACTTATTTGCAATTTTTTTTTTTTTGAGAGAAGTAGCTGGCATTAGAATTGCGCTGTGGAAATGGCAGAACCTTGCTTACAGGCTGAAGAAGCCCCGTGTCTTGGTCCGCTCTCCCAGGAGGCCCACAGTTGGCACAGACCCCCCTCTTTTTATCTCAAATATCTTTGTAGCCCTACAAGCTGCGCTGGGCCTCTGTGCCTCAGCTAGTGCTGGCCCCTCTCCCTGGGGTCCCTCTCCTCCCCTCTTTGCTTGAAAAGATCTTCCTAATTCTTCAGGCCCCTCGGTGCCCCTGCACGTGCTGCAGAATCATCTTATTAGCCGAGCAGGTGGCGCACGCTTGTAATCCCAGTACTTGGGAGGCTGAGACCGGAGGATCTGGGTTCGCGGCCAGCCTCAGCTACTTAGTGAGGCCCTCTACAACTTAGTGAGACCCTGTTTCAAAATAAAGAATAAAAAATAGGACTGGGAGTGTAGCTCGGAGGTAGAATGCTCCTGGGTTCAATCCCTAGTACTACAAAAAAAAAAAAAACCCCAAAACAAACAAACAAACAAAATAACAAACAAAAAAACCCCAAACAAAACAAAACAAAAAAGAATCATCTTCTTCTCAGACTAACCCTGTAAGTAATGCTCCCCTGTAAGCGGGAGCATTCCTAAAATCCCCAAAGCTCCAACATCCAAGACCCCTTCCGCACCAACATGACACCACAGTGGGAGATTCCACCCCCGACTCTAAGCCGTGGGTCGCCGTCAACACAGGTGCCTGACGCTCTTGCATAACATCGCCTTCCGGGCACGCACATAGGTGCACGGGAGACACACATGCATCTCGCATTTGGACTCGGGGCTCCTGCCCAAGACAGCTCATTATGCATGTGGCGATATTCCCAAATCTGAAATCCCGAACACTGTGGGTTCAAGCATCTCGGGTAAGGGACATCCTCTGTGTCCCAAGCTCACCCATTTCACAGATAAGCAAACCAAGGCACTCCTGGCTAGAATCCTCGCACCTGCTCTTGCAAGGCAAAACTGAACCTCGACCGCCCGGCCTCCGTGCACTGTGTCTCCCTGAAAGCTGGGCTCTCCTCCTCGGATCCCTGAGGCCCAGCAGAGGGTGAGGTACACACGAGATAAATGTCATCTATTTATTTATTTTTTGGTACTGGGGACTGAACCCAGAGGCATTCTACCTTGGAACCACACCCCCAACCCTTTTTTTTAGGTTTTGCTTTGAAACAGGGTCTCGCTAGGTTGCTGAGGGTCTCGCTGAGTTGCCAAGGCTGGCCTCGAACCTGTGATCCTCCCACCTTAGCCTCCCAAGCACTGGGATTACAGGCGTGTGCCACTGCGCCTGGTGATAAATGTCATTTAAATTAAAGAGTATGGGTGCATTTATCTCTATTTACCAGATGAGGAATCCCAGGCTCGGGGGACTTGAGTGACTTTCCTAAGAACACACTCTCGTACTCAAGGCAGGCTCTCCGTGGGGCCGTGGAGAAGGTGATTACAGGACTGTAGGGTTTAAATGAGGGAAACGAGAACCAAATTCGGGGCTACAATAAAACCTGTATGAAATATTTTTCCTGAAGGTCTTAAGGAATCTGTTTAGAGCGCCTCTATTTTCTCCTCCGATGCCCTCAAGCCGGTGGAGGGGAGGTCAGAGAACTTGCCCTTCATCCTCCCATGCAGAGGAGTGAACTGAGCCCCGGCGGCCGGTCCCAAGGGCCCTGTGCTCCTTCCAGACTCGGTGTAGCCTGTGCCAGGCGCTTCCTAGCACCAGGGAGCTAACTGCCCCGGGGCCCTCCGGCCCAGCGCTAATTTGGTTTCAATTTAATTTGACGGAATGGCAGACAGGACAGGAAAGCACGTCAGCGTCAGGGAGGACGAGGAAAGCAAGCTCTTCCGCTGTCTAGAAGGCAGCTCCGAGCACAAACACAAGCAGGGCGTGGTGGTGCACGCACTCGTGATCCCAGGACTTGGGAGGCTGAGACAGGAGGATGGCAGGCTCAAGGCCAGCCTCAGCAACTTAGTGAGGCCCTGTTTCAAAATAAAAAGTAAAATAGGGCTGGGAGTGTAGCTCGGCGGTAGGATGCCCCTGCATTTAATCCCCAGTAAAACACACACACACACACACACACACACACACACACACACACACAGCACAGCACAAAAACAGAACAGATTCTTCCTTCTTTCCTCCCTCCCTCCCTCCCTTCCTTCCTTCCTTCCTTTCTTCCTCCTTCCTTCCTCTCTCCCCCAAATTTCACCCAATGCTGGTATGCAGCAGGCTCAGAACCCAGCAGAGACGCTGGAGGAACTTCAGAACTCCCGGTGCCCTCCCAGTCGCCCTCGGGAGCTCAGGGTGGCACCAGGCACTGACTCCCAGAGGAGCTGCTGGGGCAGCCGGACAGGACGTCCTGCCCTGGGCTTTTCAACCCGGCTGAGTCCCGGTCCCACTTCAGAGGGACCCTCCGCTCTCTGGCACCTTTCTTGTCTTTTTTTTCTTTACTCCACCAGAGTCCTGCTGAGGACAAGCCTTCCCTTTGGCACCGTTCCCCTGGGGCTCAAGTTCTTTGGTAGCCACAACCCTGCACCGAGTCCTCCCAGGACGCCGGGGGCAGAGCTGGGGAAAGACGGACCACGAGACACTTCACGCAGCGTGGACCGGGAAAAGCCAGCACCTCCTGGATTCCTGGCTTAGGAAGAAGTCTCCCTGGCCACCCCGCTGCCCGCCCTCTTTCTCAGGAGGCTGTGGGCTCTGGGTTCCCACCCCGCAGGGGCTGGTTAGAGCTGGACGACCTGGAGGAAGCAGCTTCACCTCTCTGAACCTCAGTGCTGTCATCTGTGAAATGGGGATAGTATTGTTGGGGGCCACGACACCTTACTAGCTGGATCTTGAGCAAGGCTCGGTCCGCTGGAGTCCTGCAAGGCAGACGATTCCAAAAGAAGGAATGCGTGGCATATCCCACTTTGCTTTATGTTATATTCTAGAAATTTGGGGTGCTTTGGGTTTTGCTTTCACATTAATTATAGAGGAAAATTTCTTAGAAACACAAGATGGCTGGATGGATTATGATTCCTCAATATTAGCTGAAAAAGCAGTGCCTCAGGACGGCCCATAGGATACTTATTAACCATAGGATACTTATTAACGGGATTTGCAAGCTTAGTTACTAAACAGTCTTATGTTCCCTATCAGCACACAGGTTAGAAACAAAATAAATAAACCAAAGAAACTTAGGTCTACTATTTTATCTATGAGTAAAGAAAGCTTTAAGACAGATAGTTCCCCCTCTCTCTGAAACTTCTCCACCACACATTAACTAACCCTAGCTGCCTGAGAAAAAGATAAGAACACTGCTTAAAGGAACTACACAAATAGTGAAGATTTAAACTAATGGAAAGAGACTCTTTGTCGTTAACCTTTAACACTGCTTTGTACTAAAAGAATCTTTACGCATTGTATTCTGTAACCTTTACTGTTTTCTTAATCCCATCAAATACCATGGGAAATGGCTTTTCTAGTTAAAGACGTACCCACTCGCTCTTAGGAAGAAACAAGTCTGTAAAAATTCCTGTTCTATATGCCTCATTATAAAAGATAGTATAAAGAACAACCACTAACATGAAATAAACAGATGCGCTTCAACACTGCATTGGGTGTGAGCGTATTCTTGCGCCCTTGTCTCAATCCTGACCCTGCTGCCTCGGTAGTTGGGAACTGAGAATGACATAATTAGTGCCAAGAATTCAGCTAAAAGAGCAGCTGTGTCCTTTTTCCTTTTTTGGTAAATCTTTATTTATAACCAGCTGCAGGCCCTGCAGAGACCACGGAGGTGGTGCCAGGGTAGTGTGATCGCCCCTGGTCCCGGCTCCAGCGGGGTGGGCTCTTGCTCTCTGGGAACTGTGGCTGGTCATGAGACAAGGCTGAGCTGGAAACTGGAGGAAGAGGGTCTCGTGGAGCAGACGGGGCCCACTGCAGGCTGGACCTGTGCCCAGCTCATCTCCATACTCTTGAAAAAAGCCAGCCCAGACCAGCAGAGCCTCGTGTCCAACCAGAAGCTGCCCCCAGGCAGGAGTGGCCCAGTGGAGCCCAAGAACCACCACGCTGACCTGTAGGCTCACAAGTAGTGACGCATGCTCGCTATTTTATGCTACAGAGTCTGGGGGTCATTTGTTACGCAGCAATAGCTGACTGATACAGTGCCACTGGGGCCATCTCCTTCCATCTCTGAACCTGTTTCCTCATCTGAAACACAATGGGGTTAGGATTCCCCAAGGTGAACTTGCCTGCTCCTTTAGTTTATAGCTTAGAAGTTTGGGCTCTGGATAAATCCTGTCTCTCTCTGCAAATGGGCTGGAAAGTCTGGATCCAGCCAGCTTTATTTTTGTTGTGTCGATTTCTCCGTGATTTCTGCTGGCTTCTGGAAATCTGTACTCCTGGGGTCAAGGCTGCCTTCCCCTCTACTCTTGAAATCTCCCTTCCCTCCGCTTAGCTCTCAGGTGGAAATCTTGCATGTCAAAGCAGCCATCTCCCTGCTCCGAGCACTGAAGTACCTCTGGACAAGGCACTTAATTTTTAGGGCTCGGAATTAACTTAGCCCCGAGCAGGTTGGCAGCGGTTGAAGGAAAATACTCCGCAGCTATCAATCATCGGTTACAGGGATGGCTATTAGGCCTTTTTATTTCCTGGTTAGAGAATTGCGCTGAGTCCCAGAGACGGGGGAGATGTCAGCTGGGTCTCTACAGCAGAGCTCGGGAAAGCAAGCAGGAGTTTGGCGGAGACCTTTGACCCCCAGGGAGACATGCAAGTCTGCAGTAGGTGCCCCGGGAAGGGGGTGCTGCCTCCCTCAGCCTCAGTTTCTCCTCCTGCAAGATGGGGCAAGGAATGTCTCCCTGTGGAGCACCTCGCCACCCCTTAGTGTACAATTGTCACAGTGGCACACTGGCTTTGGGCTCGAGGTCTGCCCTAGAGCCCTGACCTGGCCACTCTGCAGCTGCATAACCTCGGGAAGCCACTCTGCCTCAGTTTCTCATGTATAAACAGGATTGTCATGGTGATATTACATAGATGTTGCTGAGGGTCCTGGGACCGTGTCGGTGAGTTCAATGGAATCATTTAGCTGGGCACTTGGTGACCGTCACGTGGTACACACTCGCTGAACGGCGGGTATTGAGTTTTAGGATTGTCACACAGGGCGAGTACTTAGCACAAACCCCGGCACATGGCGGGGGTCAAAATGGAGTCAGCTATAGGTATTATTTGCCTTTTGTATGGCCGAAACCTTACTGGAAACTTTGTGTTATTTCATTAATTTACACACCCACCGTCTCTCTTAGATAATTATTGTGTGCCCGCTGTGTGCTCGGCATGGGAGAAATGGAATAAAACAGCCCAGCGAGAGGGAGGCCAGCACCCCACCTGCAGGCACCTGCCCGAGCCCATGGAGCTTGAGAGCAACAGCTCCGGGGTTTAGACGCAGCTCTCTGACTCCAGAAGCTTCCGCGCCTCCTTGGCCGCGCGGCCTCTCCACGGTCGGGCCCTTGGGTCGAGCTTTGCGGACTCACCAGCCCATCTTTCTGTTTCTAACTTGCTGTGTGGTGCTAGGCAAGGTACCTCCCTCCGTGGGCACTCCCCAGCCTCACTGGGAAGATGACTTCACTAATAATTCCTTAGCTCCTTGTTCTTCCTGAGAGAGAGAGAGAGAGAGAGAGAGAGAGAGAGAGAGAGAGAGAGAGAGAGAGAGAGAGAAAGAAGAAGAAGGAGAAGGAGAAGGAGAAGAAGAAGAAGGAGGAGGAGGAGAAGAAGAAGAAGAAGAAGAAGAAGAAGGGAAGAAGAAAGAGGAGGAGGAAGAGGAGGGAAGAGGAGATGGAGGAGGAGAGAAGAGAGGGATATAAGAAATGCTTCTGTATTTAAAAGATTCCTGTGTGCTGTGTTCTGAGGTAAGCGACAGCTTCCTGGTGGAGTTGGAGGGACAGTTAGATTGGGGAGACATTTGGGGATACCAGGAAGCTTTAACCCCGGGGTCTACGCACCGCCCCCTCCTGCCTCCGACACCAGTTCTGGGCGGATGATTCTAATTAACGCTGCAATTTGAGCACCAGCCCCGCGCCTGAGTTGCCGTTTCTATGGCTCAAGCCCTGGGTGGCTCCTGTGGGCCTCCTGGAATCCCTCCCTCCATCCTGGCTGGGCCACTGACTGTCTTCAAGATTTGGCCAGGAGGCCCCCTCTCCACGGCCAGCCTTGCCCACCTTCCAGCCGCAGTACTCTGCCACGGCTGGCTCCGTTGTCTCCCTGCAACTCTACCTGCCTTCCTGAACTGTATCCTCCTCCTCCTCCTCCTCCTCCTTCTCCTCTTCTTCCTCCTCCTCCTCCTCCTTCATCTTCTTTTTCCTTTATTTTGGTACTGGGGACTGAACCAAGGCACATTCAACCTCCGAGCTATACCCCTAGACCTTTTTAGTTTTTGTTTTGAAACAGGGTCTCTCTAAGTTGCCGAGGGTCTCCCTAAACTGCCAAGGCTGTCTTCAAACCTGTGATCCTCCTGTCTCAGCCTCCCAACTCCTGGGATTACAGGTGCGCTCCCTCGAGCCCGGCTCCGTCCTGCACTTGGCATTTCTGGGGGGCCGTGGAGCCTCCCGGGGTCTCCATGAGACACAGCTGGTCCCCAGCTGCCTGCCGGTCCACATCGGTGAACGTGGAAGCTGCAGTGTTTGCTCAGCCTCCACCAGCTGCGTGACCCCGAGGACGTCACCTAACCTCTCTGCGCTGTCATTTTCCACCCATCAAGTGGTAGTCAGCCTTATTTGAGGATTCTCGGTACTCGGTCTCTGTTCCCGACACACGGACGGCACAGCGAGGGACATGCTTCCCAGCGTTCTCTATCGTGGGTCACCACCCTCTAGTTACCTCCACTCACACGAGCTCTAACTCAGGTAATTATTATCTCCACAGAAGCATGATTGCATCTTTTCTTTCTTTCTTTTTTTTTTTTTTGTGGTACTGGGGATTGAACTCAGGGTCATTCTACCTCCGAGCTACACCCCCATCCCTATTTTTTATTCTTTATTTTGAAACCGAGTCTCACTAAGTTGCAGAGTGCCTCACTAGGTAGCTGAGGCTGGCCTCGAACCTGGATCCTCCGGTCTCAGCCTCCCGAATGCTGGGATGACAAGAGTGCGCCACCACGCCCGGCTCGCATCTTTTCTTGCTCATGGGCATAAGCTACGCAGCTTGGGCACTGCCCAGCACATAGTAGGTCTTTAGGAAACAGAGACGGATTAGAACTGTCACCCTCCAGAGCCCAGGCGCCAACAGACCTGCCCAGGAAACCAGGAGGAGGAACCCACCCCGCCGCCTGGCACTCGTGGCCTCTGTCCTTGTGACGCGTCCCGAGGGCCACCGCCCAGCCGGCTCCTCTCCCCCCTGCGTGAGCGATACACACGACTGCAGATCTTGGCTGTGCGGAGAGCCCCGGGGTCGGAATTCCGCTTACTATCAAACCCAAATCGGTTTACTGAAACGGTCAGCGGAAACCAAGCAAGATGGACGAATCCCCGCAGCTCCCGGGCCGGGGAGCGGCTGTCCTCTTCCCCCCAGGGGAGGGGAAGGTGCCGTCCAGCGGCCACGGTGCAGAGCCGGAGCCGGACGCGCCAGGTGGAGCCCGCCGGCGGCCCCGCTGCCCCAGTGCCTGGAATTTCTTGTGAGCCACACGGATTAGACACCGCAGATGGAGACATGATCCCTTCAGCACCGGGGCCCAGTGCCGGCACACAGTAGCTACACAGCCATTCCCCCAAAATGCTCGTGTCCCAGACCCCGTGACAGAGGAGAGAAACCGAGGCATGGGGGGGGGGGAGCGCCAGCCACAGGGTGGGGCGGGGAGGCGGGGGCTGGTCTGTCGGGCTCAGCGGGGGCCCGAGGTTGGGGACTCAAGTCTGCCGCTTCCGAGTTCGCAGCTTCCCTCCCGTCTCGTGAGCGCCTCTGTGCGGTCAGCGGCCCGTGGCCCCCGCTGACCCTCGGCCACCAGGAAGTCCTTCTCCGGACCCCGCCGCCTGTCTCTGCCCCTGTCTCTCCGTCACACGGGGCAGCGGAAAGCGTGTGACCAAGGAGCCACTGGAGCCGGACTTGGGCTGTCTCCTTTCTAGCTCCGGGCCCTGCCCAGCTGCGGCGCCTGGTCCAGATGTCACCCGGCCGGGTGCTCGCGGGGGCAGCGCGGGGCGGGAAGCTTTAGCGCCGTCGCTGGCTGCACCTGGCTCAGGGTCTGGGCTTCCGTGCCCCCTGCCGCTGTTGTCCCACTGTGTGGGGGACGCATGCTGGGGGGGCATCTGTGGTCACCCCGCGGAGTACAGAAAACGGACACACAGTCAGGTAAGTCCGTCCACTGAGCCCCTTTCCACTCAGGAGACTTTTTCTGAGACCTACTATGCGCCAGGCTCCAGAAACAGAAAAGTCAGACCAGACCCTGACTGAGAGAAACTTCTGGTCGAATTGAGGGGAGCAGACAGAAAAACAAACGATCACAGGAGAGTGAGGATGTGGTATATGCCTTCCTCTCCCTGCTCACGCTGGCCATTTGGTCCTTTGAAAATGACACACCTGCGCTTGCCACAGGACCTCTGCACATCCCGTTCCTTTTGGATGCACCATTCCGACGCTTCCGCTTGTTCCAAGTTTTTATATCAGACTTTTGGAGAAGCCTTTCCCGACCTTCCCCTTTATATCAGGTCCTCAATAGAGAATCTCACAGATTTTCTCACTAGAGAACCATACATCTTGCTTTGCTAATCAAGGTTACAGATTTCAGTGATTTGAAAGGTCCCCATGTTTCTGGGCAGAATGTATTTTCCAAAGACAGGGATGTTCTCTGTGCGCATGCACTGCGGTTATTACTGGGGTGGTCTCACCACGGGAACCCCAGTTCCTCTTACAGTTCATGACACACAATAGTTACTCAAGTACCCCCCGCCCGTCCCGATCTCCCCCGTTTGGCCGGGGGAGCCCCCATCATCGCGAGCACTCACAACTGGATGTCTAAGAAGATCCGCTTCTCTTCCCCCACGTGGACCTTCCACACGCAGTCCTCCCCTTCCACGTACGGCTCGGGCCAGTTTGGGGACAGAATGACCCCAGCCACAGCAGAGAGCTCCCCACCACACATGGCTGCAGAAGACAGACAGACAGACAGACTGTGAGGACGCTGCGGCAGCAGACTCCTCAGGGACGTGAGCTCTGCAGCCAGGCATCGTGGCTCCCGTCAGGCACCAGGGCTGGGGGCCTCTGCCCCGCAGCTGGGCCGTGTGTGTAGACCGACTAAGCAAGCGCAGCCTGGCCCTCCTTCCTGGAGGGCCGGCGCAGGCTGGCTACGGCGCCAGGGGATTTCAGGACCAAGGACAGCGCTCAGAGGGCCTGCCGCCGGGACGGCGAGTATTGGACAGGAGATGGTACGTTCCAGTCCTGGGTTTCCGTCTCATCTTGGCCGCCAGCAAGCTCTGGGACTAGACCCTGCAACTTCTGGGAGGCTTGACCCTCTTTTTCTGTAAAATGGGTGTCAGAGCCGGGTGTGGTGTCGCACGCCTGTAATCCCAGTACTCGGGAGGCTGAGACAGGAGGATTGGAGGTTGGAGGACAGCCTCAGCAAATAGTGAGACTCTTGTCAACCTAGGGAGACCCTGTTTCACAATAAAAATAAAATAGGGCTGGGCGTGGTAGTGCACGCTTGTAATCCCAGCATTCGGGAGGCTGAGACTGGAGGATCGGGTTCGAGGCCAGCCTCAGCTACCTAGTGAGGCACTCTGCAACTTAGTGAGACCCTGTTTCAAAATAAAGAATGAAAAATAGGGCTGGGGGTGTAGCTTGGAGGTAGAACGCCCCTGAGTTCAATCCCCAGTATCGCAAAAAAAAAAAAAAAAAAATAGGGCTGGTGAGGTGTAGCTTAGAAGTAGAATATCCCTGGGTTCAATCTCCAGTACAAGAAAGGAAGGAAAGAAGGAAGGAAGGAAGGGAGGGAAGGAAAGGAAGGAAGGACAGATGGACGGACAAGAGAATTCCTCAAGCCTTCCTGTCCACCTGAAGCTCTTCCCCCAGCTGCCTGTATCGGGTTTGGATCAACCTAGCAAGACTCTGTTTCAAAATAAAAATAAAATAGGACTCAGGATATAGCTCGGGGGTAGAATGCCCTTGGGTTCAATCCCCAGGGCCACACACAAAAAATAAAATAAATAAATAAATAACATGGGCGTCATGCCGCAGCTGGCCCGCGGGGCTCACAGGAGGATCACCGGCTGTGGAGCATGAAGCCGGAGCCAGCGCTGCCCGTGTTAGGGGTTAATTAATCTAGGTAACTGGCTGCGGAAGGTTCCTGCTCTGCACTACCCTGGCTGGCACCTTTCAAATTCTGCTCTGCACCCAGCGCTTTGGAAGGTTCCCACAAGGCGGAGGCCGGAGCCCAGTAAACTCCGCTCTGTTAAACCGGCACCTTTACTATGGGAACTGATCCCTCGCCACGCAGAACTGGCAGTTCATACCACCCGCCATCTAGGGGAGGCCGCCAGGAGCAAGGACGGCCTTCGTGACGGCCGAACGCCAAGAGGAGGCGCAGGCTTGGGAATGGGGAGCCGGGGAGGGCGGGCCACCAGGGGCCCCGTAGGTGAGGGCGGCTCACCCCGCCCGGCCGCAGAGAACACAGAGCCCCGAGTTGCGTTCCGGTCTCTGCCGGTCTCTCTGTGTGTCTCTTCACTTTCTCTTTGGTAAAAGGGACTGACGAGGTCTACTTCACAGGGCTGGAGTGACACAGTAAACATCACTGACGCACACCCTTTTACAGCTATTATTATTATTATTATTATTATTATTATTATTATTATTATTATTGCGGTACTAGGGATTGAACTCAGGGGCATTCTACCTCCAAGCTACACCCCCAGCCCTATTTTTTATTCTTTATTTTGAAACAGGGTCTCGCTAGGTTGCGGAGTGCCTCACTAGGTAGCCGAGGCTGGCCTCGAACCTGGATCCTCCAGTCTCAGCCTCCCAAATGCTGGGATTACAAGCGTGCGCCACCATGCCCGGCTCTTTTGCAGCTATTATTATCACCGGTAATGAGATTCAGGGCCGCCCTGTGCTGTTGGGTTGGGTGCCTTGTGCACTGCGCAAAGGTACACAGCTCAGTGTGTGTGT
>PVLC010037530.1:0-15238 GCA_004027655.1 Graphiurus murinus
AAGGCTGTGAGGATCTTCCTTATATCTAAGCTCACAAGGAAGCTCCATACTGCCATCTATGAACCTAATATTCAGTGGTTAGCAGAGACAGTTTAGCATTCTTCCCTTGATGTATTTGCTGTGCCCCTTGCCTGGGTCCCCAGAGGCCCATTAGATGTGGCCACATGATAGAGTGCAGATTTAACAGTGATGGAATCTATTTCATTGCATTGAAAAAATAAACCACATACTTATAACCTTAGCAAATCTGAATTTACAGTAATTACAGCTCACAGAACAACTGGATTTCAATGTAGAGGGATGTTTTCCTAAGTCAAAGAATTAAGAAGGAACAGAAGAGAATTTCTGGAGTAAATTGGGACAGTATGCCTAAGGATTGTACAATGAACTACTTTCTGATGTCAAAATTTCTTACAGTGTTTCTCAACAGGGGAACTTGTTAGTCCTCTGGAAGGAACCTTCCACCGATGTAAGACTGCACTAAGCACTAAGGGTATTTTATGTCCTAGTTATACTCATTAAAAATAGTGATATGGGATACCTTTTCTTACTGGGCTCTTGTCCAGTGGATTTCAACAATGAAGTCCAAGGACTAATAAAGGGTGTAGAAATATGAAAGTTTATTTGTAAACCAAGGGAAGCTAGAAAATAGAAAGATAGAATATCTCCTGAATGGGGGAGGGACTCTCAAAAGGGAGTAGTTCCTGAAGTTCTTGGAAAGGGGAGAATGAGCTTTCATCCCTTCTCCTGGTTTCCTCCATCTACTCTTTTGTTATTAGTCATAATTGGGTCTTATAAACCCATCCTATTTTGCCGAGTTTCAGTCCTTAATTTGAGGAAGGCTAATGGACCATATCTCAAGGGCTGGTGAACCTTAACTTCCTGGATTGGTTACCTCTAGACACCTGGGCTGGTGGACCTTAACCTCCTGGGCTGGTGGGCTCTAGTCTCTGTGTTACCTTTGTTTGCTCCCTGATTTGGTCATCCTTGGAGTATATTCATGCCCATTGCCCTCAAAACATGTCCCCAAAAAAAAAGACTGAGGTTTTGTTTTGGTTTCCAAAGTCCTTTCCTTATCATTGTTACCATTATATCTTATTGGCCTTCCCTGTTTTTGTTCCTTAAACAGATGGTTTTTTTTTTTACCCTTCCCATCCCTAGGTCCTCTGCCCTGCCTCACTAGAATCACTTCTGAGCCCTTGTAATGACCAAATTCAATCCCTCCCCCAACATGGACAAGCACAAATCCTGATCCCAAAACATGTCTAGAGGGTGACAGGAAGGTACACCTCAAATTAAGAAAGGTTATGAGTATGTTCTCTATTAGAGAAAAGACTAGCTAGGTGTCAGTTCTACCTGATCATAGCTTACTTAACAGATGAGGAATGTAGCTTATCAGTATAACCTGGAACCAGAAAGCTACCCATTCTGAGGAATCAGTCTCCTTTCCTATAAAATGGGAAAGGGGAGAAAACAATTGAACACAAATTTATTGAGCTACTCATGTAGTGGCATTATGAAGTTATCTACTTGAAAGTTTATCTGAGGACTGGCACTTTGTTATCATGTCATCTACATATATGCTCAATAGTATCGCTTGTTTTTTTTTTTTTTTTTTTTTACTACATTTAATGCCATCTAAGATGTCATGTATCATACAGTGCACCATCACTTAACATATTCTATGGAAGAGAAAATGTTGTCCATTCAATGGTGACACATTGTTCTCTTACCACGTAGAATAACTAGATGTTCTATATTTCTGTCTTGGTCAACATTCCCACTGCTGTCATTTAAAACAACTGACCGTGCAACTTAGAATAAGGACGATTTATCTGCTCACAGCTTTTGGACATGTTGAGGTTCAGTCCATCTGAGGCCGGGGTCTGTGGATCTCAGGGCATGGTCATTGGAAACAAAGAAAGGAGAGCAAGGACTCTGTTCTCACATCATGGAGGCCTGAAACAAGAGATCCAGCAAGCAAAGGGATTCAAAGACAGAAGCATAGTGCAAAAGCCCACACCCCTAGGAACATACCTTCTTCAGACACATCCCACCTGATTGGTTACCACCCAGTAAATCTATTACAATGGCTTTATCCACTGATGGGACTGTAAGCCTGATGACTTAATTACATCAACTCTGAACATTAATACACATGTGAGATTCTAACCTTCACAAATGTCTGTATCTCTTTTCTTTCCTCTTGTTGTGGTATAGGGGATTGAACTCAGGGCCTCATGCAAGCTAAATGCATATTCTACAACTGAGCTATGCCCCCAGAAATATCTTTATATATACTTTGGAATTATTTGAGATACCCTTATTCTGTATTACTCACATGCATATATAAAAAAGCAAATATCAATACTTAAGCTATTCCTAAAACTTCACATTCCAAACACCAACTCTTATATGTCATTTTTAACTTGGCCATAAATGCCCACTTTTACCTAAAGAGAATATTTTCTAGCCAGGCGTGGTGGTGCACGCGTGCAATCCCAGCATTTGGGAGGCTGAGACTGGAGGATCTGGGTTCGTGGCCAGCCTCAGCTACCTAGTGAGGCACTCCACAATTTAGTGAGACCCTGTTTCAAATAAAGAATAAAAAATAGGGCTGGGGCTTAGCTTGGAGGTAGAATGCCCCCAGGTTCCATCCCCAGTACTGAAAAAAAAATATTTTTCTGCCATCAAGAGCAAATTATATAGTGACTTTTTAAAAGGAATCTGTACAGAAGCTAGGTATGGTGGTGCATGCCTGTAATCCCTGTACTTGGGATGATCAAAGTCTCAAGGCCAGCCTTGGTAACTTAGTGGTTTCCTTGACAACTTAGCAAGTCCCTGTTTCAAAATAAAAAGGTCTGAGGGTATAGCTCAGAGGTAGAATGCTTTTGGATTCGATCCCTAGTACCTCCCCCCAACCACCAAAACAACAAAAAAAGAATCCGTACAGGAATAAAATCCATAGGTGGCACTGGGTTTTGGCAGTGCCTTTCTCATTATATAGAACAAATCCACATGCAAGGCTGGCTTCAAGGATGCTGAGAAGCAGCAGGTTTGCCTCTGCTTTCCTCGCTACCACAACCATGTGTCTCTTTGTGGTTAAAAGAATATTTTTCTATTACCTGTAAGACTGTCTTCTAAGCCATTGACACCCATTTGGCAATTCTGATACTTTGGTTTTGATATTTCCGCATGTCCAGGCATTGGGAACTCTGATATTACTCCAGCCTGTCTTGGTTGACAGAGATTATAATGGAGTGCAGATTGCTAAATGTATCCTGATTTTAAAAATCATAAAATGTAGAAAAATAAAAATACATCACATTAAAGAAAAAAGTGTGTATATATTTGTCTTTAAAATCTCACTGTGAATCATTTTTCCAGAGAGAACTTTCCCTCTTATTTAATGAATCATCCATACACCAGTACTTTGAAACTTGTTTGAAGTATAGAATCTGAGCTGGGTGAGATAGTGCATCCCTGTAATCCCAGTACTTGGGAGGCTGAGACAGGAGGATCACAGGTTCGAGGCCAGGCTTAGCAATTTAGTGAGACCCTGTTTCAAAATTAAAAATAAAAAGGTCTGGGGGTGTAGCTCAGAAGTAGAATGCCCTTGGGTTCAATCTCCAGGGCCAAAAATAAATAAATATAGAATCTAGACCTTTATCACAGATGACTAGTTTAGAATCAGCATTTCAAAAAGATCACAGACTAATTGTTAGGTGCATCCAAATTTTATAGATGCTGATCTTATTCATGTTTATCAGATGTAGTGCTTGGTCTGTTTTAAGTGGGTTTTCTGATATCAGCGGGCACCATCATCCCCCACATGCTTCCTGACCTGCTCTGTGGCAGATTCTGATTACATTGAGAATCTGATTTGAAAGATCCCCTTGTATTGGTTATAAGAATCACAAGATGTTATGATATTTATCCTCTGCGCCTATCTCAGTTCACTTCATAGACACAAACAGATACGATGGCTTTAGCAAAAAGTCCTCCAAAACTATATATTTTTCTAGAAAGTACTACGAGCTCAGCAGGAAGCGGAGGTGCTTAAATAATTTCGTCCCTGGAGGACTGCGCTTTTCCTTACCAGTGTTCACAAAACTATTTCATACCTAAATCCTAACAATTCCGGGACCCTGAACTATTACATCCTGATGTGACTTTTTAAAATTCAATAGTTGAGTTGGTCTTTTAAGACTGAAGTTTGGGGAAAGCTCTCAAAGTAGTGACAAACCTAGAACCAGGATATCTCTCCACCTGCTTGAGCACCTCATGTTGGAAAGCCACTAGTTGTCCAGAAAACAGGCCACTTTCTCTGCTCTTCTGTCCCTGCCTCCAGACCATGTCTAGCTATGTTCATAGAATCAGAGGTCTCAAAACTTACGTTTTGAAAATATAAAGTGTCCCACTAAAAGTGACACATTAAAAGGCTCACCCCAGATACTGCTGCAGTCTGTATAGGATTGTTTGATTCTATGGAACCAAAGCCAGGGGATGACTGTTTGGCAGGATGAAAGGAGCAGAGCTTCAGCTTCTGGATTTCTCTGGGAGTTTAGCTGTCTGTTCTGATCTAAAATATCCTCCCTAGTCCCTGGAATGTTGATTATTTTTTAATTTTTTATTTTTATTAATTGGTGCATTGTAATCATACATCTTTGTTAGGTACAAGCTAATAAAGGAATACATGCACACATTTCTCATTTAACCCCTTCCCCAATTCCCACCCCACTCTCTTGCCCTCCCTCCTTCTCAAGTTCAGTTTAGTGGTTGACCTTGATACATTTGTGAAAGTACATCATGTGCATTAGGGTGCCCCCCCCCTAATCCATCACCTTCAGTTAAGTCAACTTCTTTGCTTATCTAAGGTTTCTCCTTTTTCATCTGGAGTCCCTCTTATGCCCCATGTTCTCCCTAGCATCCGCATATTAGGGAGAACATATGATTTTTTACTCTTTGTGACTGGCTAATCTCACTTAACATAATGTTTTCCACTTGCATCCATTTCCCTGCAAATAACATGATTTTGTTCTTCTTTATGACTGAGTAAAATTCCATTGTGTACATATCCCATAGTTTTGTAATCCATTCATCTGTCAATGGACATCTTGGCTGTTTCCATAGTTTAGCAATTGTGAATTGTGCAGCTATAAACATAGATACATATGCGTCAGTTTGGTAGTTTGGTTTTCATTCTTTTGGGTAGATACCCAGAAGTGGTATTGCTGGATCATATGGTAGGTTCATTCCCATACATCTGAGGATCCTCCATACTGTTTTCCAAAGTGGTTGCCCTATTTTGCAGTCCCACCAACAATGCATTAGGGTTCCCATTTCTCCACACCCTCACCAGCAGTTGTTGTTCGTGTTTTTTATGATTGCCATTCTGATTGGAGTTACGTGAAATCTCAAGGTAGTTTTGATTTGCATCTCTCTGATTGGTAATGATGTAGAACATTTCCTCATACATTTATTGGCCATTTGTATTTCTTCTTTTGTGAGGTGTCTATTTAGATCCTTTGCCCATTTTTTGATTGGGTTATTTGTTGTTTTAGCTGTTATTTTCTTGAGTTCTCTCTAACATTATCAACTTGAACTCTTCTAAAACATCATCCTTTCCTTCTGTTGGTTCTAATGGAATCGCTGTGCCTGTTCTCTGACCAAGGCCCCAGGGAGTCTTTTACTCTTCCTCTTTCATTAATTCACTTCATTCTTTGTTCTCAAATTAAGTACTTCTTAGTCCCTTGCATTGGGACTGCAGAAAACTAGACAAACTGAGCCCTGGCCCTCAGGAGCAAGTAGTCAGAGAAGACAGGCAATTAAAGAAGAAAATGCAAGAAACTTCAGGCAGGGTTTGATAAACCTAGAATTTCTGAGAGACCACAAAGGAAGCCAATATATACATTAAAATGGAAGAATAATTATCAATATAATTTGAACAGAATTGAATTTTTTTTAAAGATGCATGATGAATGTTTTCTTTCTCCTTAACTGTGGGCTGTACTATTTCGATTGCACAAACCTTTCAAGAACTTGCAATCCCAGTTGCACAGCACCTGTAGTCCCTGTACCTTAGCACATTCCAGAGAATAGACCCCTTCGATGGAATCCCCCTCTCGAGGACAGGGAAGGCTTCTCAGGAAAAATGATTCCAATCGAGAACTGGAAGGTGATATGCTGCTACAGAAATAGGCCACAAGGAACAGGAGGAACCACCTGTGGATGCTGAGAGGCCAGGAGAGGGCAGAAGCTTCCACAGCTCTTTTCTAAAGTGCCATCAGCAGCAACTACAAGCCTTTCAAATATAATTGACAAGTATATTGGCTTCCTTGGGCTTCTATAAGGAACTTCCATGAGCTGGATGGCTTATAACAGACATTTATACTCTCACCATAATGGAGGTGTGAAGTCCAAAATCATGCTCACTCCTGAATTCTGGTTTCTCTGTCAATCTTGGCCTTTCATGGCTTGCAGCTGTGTCAGTTTCTGCTTCTGTCACTACCTGGCTATCTTTCCTCTGCATGCCCACATCTTTGTGTAGCATCCTGCTCTATGTATCTGCCTATCTCATCTCTTCTTTATAAAGGTACCAGTCACACTGGATCATCATCATTAATAACAGGATAGTCATGAGAAAAACTTGATGCAGAAATCCTATGTAAAAGTCACACAGGTGGTTCCTTGCTTGAATTCAAACTCAGTGCCTGGGATTACTTAATGCTACTCTTGACAGTGTGATAGATTCTTTATGTGGATTAGCATTTGAGAGCCCTCTTATCCTCATTCTACAAACTTTGACTTGGAGAGTTTTGATATCTTGCTCAAGGTTACAAGGATAGTGAAGGACAGAATTTAACTTGAACTCCAACATCCTGATGTCTGTGCTCATCCTTTTAAGTCCCCTGTTCTCGAATCCAAGGCCTCAGACCCTCATTCCAAGGCCTGAGACTCTCCTTAACATGCAATGGAGATGAGTGGTTGTATACAGTAAATGAAACTAAGGACGAGTCAAAGAAATGTCATTGCCAGAACTAAGGCTGGGCTCTAAAGGAGTTATGGTTTTTGCTTCCTTTTTTTCTTTCTTTACTTTTATGTGCATTGCTTGCAAGGATAAAAACCCTACCCATACCCACACTTATGTTTTGTAACAATAGCTTATAAAATAATTGCTGCAGTGCCAGCTGCACCAATAAATATTTTACGGGTGCTATCATTTCCATTTTACAGATATGGAAATGGCTATCATAAGCCCTTTATTGAATCTGGTCAAAATATTTTATGACAGCCTTTTAGGCTCCCACATTTAGTTAAGAAAAACACTGGATTGAAACCAGGCTGACACTTACTACCAAGTAGAGTCTTGAAAATGTATTTAACTTTTCTCAGTTTTAGTTTGTCATAAATGAAAGCACTTGTGATAGTAGCCAACTGGTAGCATGGTTAAGAAGATTACATGAGAAGCTGGCTGTAAACGTTTACATGATACCTGATGTACAAGATAGGCTTGATAGTTGATAGCCATTATTTTTGGGTCCTCAGAGGCAGATGTGACCTTTAGCACCAGCTGTTTCTGCTTCATTTTCTAGACCTCCGAGTGGGAGAAAAACAGGTTCAAGGTCATGTTGCAATTGGGTGCTTGATGCAACGGTGCCCAAAGTTGATCTCAGTTATGGTAGAAATTTTGATATTTGCTAAGTAAATATTATTCTCATTTTAAATTATGCTTAAAATAGAGGAACAGGAAGACTGGAGTCTTAATTGACAGTTGCTTTTCTATCACAGCCAGAAGTTATGGATTTTCGATTTTCTTGTCTCCAGGAAAGGGTAATTCTAGTTTTTAAGGAAGGATTAGTGACTGAAATTAACACCAGGAAGAAGTCATGAACTTAAACATAGGGTCCACATTTTCTTAGATAAACCTATTTGACAAGCCAGGATGTCTATTGGGGCTGTGGAAGATACTGCTGTAAGGTCACTAATACTTACGGAGGGCAGTGCTGATAAGATGTTTGAATGGGACTTAGTGATTTATCCAGAGTGTTTCTTCTCATTATGCTACTTTAGATATTGGGTTTGATTACTATTTCCCATATATTTGGATTTCAGGAGTGAAATTTGAAGAAAGAAAATTAAATCGAATCGCTGACTTGGAAGAAGCGAATATCCTCTTCCATGAAAGATTTAAACAACAAAACCAAAACACACTAGCATCTACAATCACTCTGATTTTAGAAGGGAAATTATATTTTAATACCGCAAATGTAGGAAGTACATGAACTCAGAAAGAAAGATACCATTTAAAAGGGAACATTAAGTTTTATGAAAAATTCTGTGCCATTATTTTCCTAGCTTTGTGCTAGGTCATAAAAGTGTGGGATGGACCAGCACTGTCCCCAGCTGACTTTCAGAAAGACGAGAAATGGGACTCTTAGAGCAGGCATGAGAGTGAGAGGGTCGTATGCCCCCAACCCAAGGACCCTGGTCAATGTCTTCCTCCTTGAAGGTCTTACTAATGTGTGCCTCCTTTCCTTTTCTTTCTATCTATCTATACACTGTAAAGACTCCTGGCTATTACGAACCACTCTTATCGACAGGAACGTATATATCACAGATTCCCAGCAGCATGTGATTATGGGAAAAACAAAACAAACCCCCCAAACAAATCTGTTCATACCTGATCCAAGTTTTAAAGATGAAAATCCAATCCATACCACTGGTATGAATGATTTCATATCCCTAGAATTTATCTGGTGTGTGTGTGTGTGTGTGTGTGTGTGTGTGTGTGTGTGTGAGTGCGCGCGCATGTGTGTGTTTGATGTTTTAAACAAGCACAGAATGCCTAGTTGGGAAGAAAAACCTATTGTTTTCCCTGTGGAGATGTTTTGTATTCCAAGGACTACCTTAGCATTTTGTGTTTATCTTCTGTTTATACTTAGGTGCTCAGCTTCTGTTTGGCCCTCTAAAATAACCCCTTTCCCATTTCTTTTTTATTTATTATTTTTTAATTTGTGGTACTAGGGATTGAACCCAGGGACTTTCTACCTCTGAGCCGCACCCCCAGCCCTTTTCCTTTTCATTTTGAAACAGGCTCTTGCTAAGTTGCTGCATGTAGTCTTTGAATCTGCAATCCTCCTGTCTCAGCTTCCCAAGTACTGGGATTATAGGGATGTGTCGTGACACCCAGTTCACCTTCTCCCATATCTTTAATCAGTTCAGAGCATCCGGTAACGAGCCACGCTCCACAACATAGCAATTCATAAGAAAGCTTTTGGAGTGACCTGAGGCAGTTTCTATCTCTGCGCCCTCATTTCCTGACTGTAAAATGAGCATCATGATAGCACCTTGCTCCCAGGATTCTTGTGAAAGAAAACAAGTATAAACAGCCAGCCCAGTGCACAACACCCGGTGAGCATTTTAGTATTAATTCCGAGTGCTATTCTTACAGTGCATGTTTTACATATTAATTTTTAGATGTATAGGTTGATTTCATATGCTACTTTATTGCATATTGCATAGAACTTCTCAAAGAGATATGGCAGCCTGTCTCGTAGGGTCACCCAGGAGATAAGAAGGTGGTCGCTTGGCCTGGACACCTGGACTCCTCTCACGATTTGCTCATTATCCTGCAGGACTGCACAGTCCCTTCCAATGTTCTGTCTACAGTAAAATCACGCAGCCCCATTCTCTGCCCCAGGGGCTTGAGGCAAATGAGAATACAGCAATTTCAGTCACTTGCCGGTAGGTCTCAGGCTAGATGGCAAATGTTTACCATTAATTACCATTTAAACCCCGGGACCCACAGAGGAAATTGAACTGATCTGCTGGGCCTTGTCTCCCTAACTCCTGTTCCCTGGCACTCTGGAGAGCATGCGCTGTTCTCTTTCCCTTTTTTCATATCACAAGGTGATTCAGCAGCTGAGAAGACAGCTCGGTGGTGCGCAAGGTCCAAATGATTTCATGGCTTTGCTTGTGCTTGGCCCTTGTGAAGATGCTGAGGATAAAGACAGGGTGGAAGAGCGGCGTGGGTGGTGAAGAAAGCCTAGACACTGGGTCTTCGGCAACTGGCCAGTGCCCAGAGGGTCACAGGCAGTCGCCCTTTGGAGGATGTGGTTGGTAAAGTTGTGCATCCTTGGGGTTGTCTAGTTTGGTGAACTTTAACCAAAGACATGCAACTCCATGTTTTTGCTGGAACACATTATGCTTGTTGGTTAAGACTGTTTAATGAATAGCTGAAGGCAGCCAGGAGGGAGACACGAGTGGGTTAGTCAGCATGGTAAAAAGGAGTGGATCCCTGGTGTCTTTTCCTTGTATTAAAAATATTGCATCTTTCACTTAAAACAACACATGCTTGTGTAAATATGGTACTATGGGAAATGTATCTGTCCTTGTATAAATCACTCTCATTAGCTGATTTTGGGTAACATGGAAGCCCTTTCATACTTTTTTGCTTTCTCCACAGCTTCCAAGATAAATCTGGGCATATGGTAGTATGTTAACATTTAAATAGAGGGGAAGTTTTCCTGAAAGAGCAGCTGCCAATCCCAGTGAAAGGCCAAGTCAAATGCATGAAACCTTCAGGCTTTGGACAGTAAGATAGAAACTCTGTTCTGATAATGACTGACTGTAGGCGGCACACTATTTAACTCCATAAGGCTCCTGACCCAGGCGAATGGAATGTGAAGGGTATTTAAGGCACTTAGCACAAGTGAGACACACAGTAAAATCTAATGGCACAATAGCAACCAACAAAAGATACGTTTGCTCATGAACCCCTCGATACATTCTTTTCTCATCCTCCTAAACCTGTAACTATGAGTGGTGATGTTGAATGAGTCTTAGTTCATCTTTTCTCATTTAGGGATTCTCGTGTTTAATGCCCCACAAACCATGTGAAAATCCTCTAGAGAAAATGAAATAGTCTACAGAAGAGTAAGGTTAGTTTGAAAACAATCTGAGGTGTAGTCTAACTCACAGGTACTTGCATGTGACATTCATTCTGTATCAACTGCTAGACCCCAGGATTCCTTTCTTAGCTGCCTGTTGGATAAGAATTAAGTTGAAGCTGAATAATTTGGAAAAAGAGCAAGTAAATTCCAGGAGCTAATATTCATTGTTAAAGGAATTGGGATTTGATTTGAAACTATAATTGCAGGAGCAGAGATTGGGAGATTTTATGACATTGATAATGACTGTGCTAGATGAATGAATGAATTAATGAATGAATGAATGAATGAATGAAAGAAATGCCTTACAGCTCAGGTTAGTTGCCATTTGAAGTCTCTATTAAATCTGAGAAGCAAAGAATTTGTAAGTCTAAATTTTTCTGCTTCTTATAAATATTAGTTTAACTGCAAAAAACATACAAATCAAGAACAGAAGGAAAAAACATGTGATTTCCTTTCCTTTATATAAAAGGCGGGGGTGAGGACCTTCCCCTTGCACCTGACAGAACCACAGGGGGAAAGAGAAGTAGGCTCTCTGCAGGGCAAATTGGCCTCACTTTTCTCTGCCGATGCGCATTAATCCCCCACAGAGGAGCGCTCTGATTTTTCCAGTAGTGTACACTTGCACAGTCAGGCTCATGTTTTGCTCTCAAGTGCAACGGCGCTCACACCAGCACTCAGAAAATAAAGCTGGAACTGGCTGGCATCTCCCTCCCTGCAACTTCGTTCCTGAATTCTTGGCAGTGACCTCTAGGGTCCTCAACCTCTGTTACTAGGGAGATGCGGAAGAACCCTGTCATCTGTGGCTTACCAAAGAGGTTTACATGTGAAAAATGGTCCTTGATTTTGTCTCATTTTAAAAGATAATTTGAGTTTTAAATTCTTCTTTTTTATACTCAGGGGCATTCTACCTCTGAACTATACCCCAGCCTTTTTTTTTTTTTTAAACAGGGTTTTGCTAAATTGCTAAAACTAGCCTCAAACCTGTGATCCTCCAGTCTCAGCCTTCCAAACCACTGGGATTACGGGTATGCGCCTCTGCACCCAGTTTAAATTACTCTTTTGCTTGAGCAAATTATGGTTGAGTTTTCTGTTACTGGTAACCAAAGTTTTCTTACTGAAAAAAAAAAAAAAGGAGCTATTAGTTCCATCCATTTTCTTGCAAATGACATAATGGAAACTACAGAAAACTTGGGAAACAAAAAGGATTTTAGATAAATCAGTAGAATAGTGGAAAAGCATTCAGAGAGGGGGAGGAGAGTTGACAAGGGAACAGTGCAACTAATATACATATATGAAGTTATCAAAACCAACATCAGTAATATGTTCAGAGAGGGGATAGGAGCAGGGTGTGATCCACAGGGTAACACACAGAGTACTGTGTGCATGTATGTTTCCATTACTCTGAGCTTCATAATGATATGTCATTATAATGCACTGATAGAAGTGTATTTTTAAAAATATAGGTAGGTGATCTGGGTGTGGTGGTACATACTTATAATGCCAGTACTTGGGAGGCTGAGGCAGGAGGATTGCGGTTTCAAAGTCAGCCTCAGCAACTTAGTGAGGCTCCTTAGCAACTCAGCAAGACTCTGTTTCCAAATGAAAAATGAAATAGGGATGGGGGTATAGCCCAGAGGTAGGAGGCCCCTGGGTTCCACTCGCAGTACCACAAAAAAAAGTATAGGTAGGTAAATATGATTATTTAACTGAGATGGAAAAATATGCTAATACATGTTAAGTACTATTAAGTCCTTAAACATGGTATAGCAGATAAAAAGAAAAGTGTCATCTATGTGTTGGGCCTTGATTGAGGCTTTAGATAGCTCATAAAAAGCAACCATTGGTACCTCCCTCCATGGAATGATTGATTTAGAGGAGAAAATGAATTAATTTGAAAGTATCTAGTAAATACATATTTCCAAGAGAGATATACTCTGAAATATAATGTACATTTCCATGAGAATGCATAATGGTTTCAGAGAGAATGTTTCCCTGAAAGAGTGATGCTTGAATTGAAATGTGGAAGATGGCTAAGAGTTACGTAGGTAAGCAGAAAGAGCAAAATATTTTCAAAGAGGGGAAACTGCCTAGGTGGGAAGAGAGGTGGTACAAATGCCCTGAGGTAGGAGGAGAGAAGGGACATGATCGGGGACCCAGCAGAGACGTGTGCAGTGGGGTGTGGGAAGACGTGGTTGGGGAGGTGACAGGCCAACAGACAAGTAGGACTCGAAGGCCATTTTAAGAGAATGTCTTTACTTTCAGAGTAATTAAAAGCTATATCATTTATTCCTTCTTATTATAACTGCAAGTCTCAGAAAAATAACTGTGTCTAAGGTTGTATATTTTTCTTTGGCAAGGTTGGGTCTAGAATCCATGGCTCTGACTCTTGCCTGGCCAACAGAGAGAACTTCTTTTTTCACTCTTTTTGAAATATTTTTATTGGTGCATTATAATTATACATAAACATACATCTATATATCACTTGATGTCATTCCCCCTGCCTCCCACCCCATAACCCCCTCCTCTTTCCCCATTCATTCATCTATCTACATAATTGAGGGAGGTACTAGGGATTAAGCCAAGGGGCACTCTACCACTGAGCTGCACTCCCCATTCTTTTATTTCTTGAAACAGACTCTCACTAATGGCTGAGGCTGGCCTCCAACCTAAGATTCTCCTGTCTCAGCCTTCTAAGTACTGGGATTAGAGGCATGCACTACCATGCCTATCTAAAAGATACTCATTAATGACAAGATGGTTTAAGGGACAAAAAGACATGAACTTATATTATGTTGAGTGTGTACTCCATCACTGCAAGAAGTAGCTCTGTCTAAAGAATTTCTGTATCCTTTTATTTATTTAAATTCATATAACATATGGTTTTAGGTTTCTGTACCTCCGAGATTAGCTGTACAGAAATGTGAAATGAGTATTTTGTTTGAACACCATCTCATTTCTGGATCAGAAGTGTGTTTCCAGTTTGAATTATTTAGACGGTAATACTCATTTCTAAATGAATCCTTTTCCTAGAGTGTTTGACACTGGGCTTTCTTAGTCTTGGATTCCTGTCATTGAAAGTCAGGCTCCAAAGTAGAATAGACAATAAAGACAGTGAAATGCTCTCATTTTATTTCTGGGCTGGGTGTCTGCGTCAGGCTGGTTTGCCCTTTGAGAGATTCAGAGCTTAGACAATCCTCAGTTCCTGGAATTCCATGATCATGGGCAGTCTTTCTGCTGCAGAAGTAGTTCCCTGATTTGAGTGTTTGGAAAGGACCTGCACTCTAAGCCTCTCACTATACAAGGAACCCTGCAGGACCCATCATGTTCTCCAGGGACTCCTAAGGCCTCAACTCTTGGACATAAATGCGATGCTCCAACCACAACTAGATAAGCATGGAACAAGATGGTTCTTACCTTCTTTGTTCTATTTATTGTTATTATTTGTTTTGTAACATAGCCTCAGCTTTTGTGAAAGCCTCTGTTAATTCTGCTGACTTCTCACTTAAAACTTAAATTTGATCTTCTGGCTTTCTTGATGCAATCTCTTTCATATAAGTCCATTTAGAAAAAAAAATACAAAATTTGTAATGTGGTCTCTAGAAGAAAAGTTTCAGGTCATGAAGAAGATGGTCCATGCATTCTTTTTATCCCTTTTACCCTTCCTCCTCAATTTTATGTACTTGGCTTCTTTCAACCTTCATTATTCTTCCTAATACCCAGCACATTAAAGAGGCTGGAAATGCACATTTTGAATCAAAATAAAAATACACCAAGCAAACCATTTTAGAGGCTAATTTTTCCCCCTTGGGGGGCATTCCACCTCTGTAACTTAATTCTATAGCTTGAGATTTTTATATCTAGGGGAAAAATAGGATGTTTTCAACAAATTCTCTATATTTTTCCCCCGCCCCTTCTTCCCTTAACAC
This sequence comes from Graphiurus murinus, assembly GCA_004027655.1. Taxonomy (NCBI): domain Eukaryota; kingdom Metazoa; phylum Chordata; class Mammalia; order Rodentia; family Gliridae; genus Graphiurus; species Graphiurus murinus. The sequence continues at coordinate 14,882 of PVLC010037530.1, forward strand.
CAGTCATCATTAGTGTCTCTGGGGACATCTATCTCCTAATAAACATCTAGAGTAATGAAAGGGTTATGTAACCTCCCAGAGGAAGCCACATCATGTTGAAATTTTGAACGCAAGTGTTCATTTGTTCTTAGGGACATTATTCCTTGGATCTCTGCTAGATTCAGCAGTGGGATTGAGCTTCCCAAACTGTTCTTGCTCCCAGATAATAACCTTTGCCGTTATGTAACAGCAGTACTGTCACTAGTTTGTATATAGTTTAACAGGTACTTTGATGTACCCGATCTCTCTAATCCTTGCAACATTTCTTTGGAGGCCTTTAGGAATCAGCACTCCTATTTTATAGGTGATGGATCTAAG
>PVLC010037531.1:5195-15334 GCA_004027655.1 Graphiurus murinus
GCGGTACTGGGGATTGAACTCAGGGGCGTTCTACCTCCGAGCTACACCCCCAGCCCTATTTTTTATTCTTTATTTTGAAACCGAGTCTCACTAAGTTGCGGAGTGCCTCACTAGGTAGCTGAGGCTGGCCGCGAACCCGGATCCTCCGGTCTCAGCCTCCCAAATGCTGGGATTACAAGCGTGCGCCACCACGCCCGGCGGATGTCCCTGGGTTTTATCCCCAGTAAAATACATACACACGCACACACTAATAAGAGGGGCCTGGGATGCACCTCAGGAGCAGAGGCCCCTGGGTTCAATCCCCAGTACCACAATCCTTTTTGTTTTTGTACCTGGGGATTTGTACCTCTGAGCTACCCCAAATCTTACCACCGCTCCTTTTTTTTTGTGGTACTGGGTTGACTGACTCTTCGAATCTTGTTTTTGTCTCATCACTCTTCACATAGTGATGACGTCCAAAAGCTCCTTAATTTTCATCATTTGAATACTGTGTGTGTGTGTGTGTGTGTGTGTGTGTGTGTGTGTGTGTGTAGCGCTTGAGGTTGAACCGAAGGACAGTCTATCTTTGAGCTACACCCAGCCCTATTTTATTTTTTATTTGAAAATAGGGTCTCATTAAGTTGCTGAGGCTGGCTTTGAACCTGCGATCCTTCTGTCTCAGCCTTCCAAATACAGGGATTACTGGTATGTGCCACCATGCCCGGCCAAGCCTGACCTTCTTTCTCTGTGACTTGATTGAGCCCACCCCCTCTATTTTCTTTGTGTCTCTCTTGGAATTCCGATGGATTCAAATCAAACAAGTTTGACAATGGTTTAACAAAATTCTTTAATAAATTTATAAAAATGTATCTTTGAGAATAAATCTCTTCGACTTGAGTTGTTTTCCTCTTCCACTCCCAAAGAAAATACAAAAATTATCAGCACCCACACACATATCCACTCAAAACTACAGTGACATTCTCTAAGCCAAACTACGTCAGCTAAGGTTTAAACTGGTGAAAAAAAAAAATCAAGACAATTCCAACGATTGATTTCAGACATTTGTTTCTTCCCAAAACAGTTGACAAGTAAAGTAACTTAAGTAAAACTCTGTTCTACAGTTGTCAAAAGTGGAAATTTGCATTATGAATTTAAAAAAAAAGATTCAATGTTCTCTCTCTCCTTCCCCTTATCACCCATTAAGACAGCATTTACTTTCTGCCTCTAAAATAAAATATAGAATTTCCAATATTCTCAGTATTCTGTGCCTACTTGGAATCAGACAACTGTATCCAGATTAGTTAGCATTTTTTAAAAACACCACCAAAAGCAGGCACTTGGGGTTCTGGGCATTGGGTATCTACGATGGTATGAAGATTTTGGGTAGCAAACATGCTGAGAATCCTCCATTGTCCCAAAATTTCCAGAGAGAGAGGTCCACCCACCCCAACCGCCCTCAGCCTGTTTGCAAATGGCTCAGCTCAGTTATGAGCTCCCCTTGTTATTTCTGAGCCCAACTCTCGTCTTTCCTCTCCGGCTTTGGCTACAGCACTATAGGCACTATTCTATGTCCCACAATATATCATTCTTCTGTGTTGGTGATAAATAAACATTAAAAATCAAGTGGCACCTGTAAACTCACCACATTTTCTGGATGAGGCTCCCTATATAGAACCAAAGTACCACACAATGACATTCACAGAACAAACACTGACTCAGAACGAGTAAATGTATAGATGCCCATTTCAAATTAGCACTCAGGAGATGGAGAACTCCCATCTGGGGCAAAACAACAGAATTCAGGAGTAAGAGTGGAGATTAGAACGTGGGCTAGCAGTGCACTGATTGGGGAAGGGGGAGCAACACATTATATACACAAAACAACTAGGCCAATTGACTTCTCCTCTTCCTTTTAAACATGAGACAAAGCCCAGTAAGAAATCTACAAGTTGCTAGCAAGACCTTTCTGAGATCGAAGTTACACTATTCAAATGATGAAAATTAAGGAGCTTTTGGACATCATCACTATGTGAAGAGTGGTGAGAGAAAAACAAGATTCGAGGAGTCAGTCAACCCAGATTAGAGCTATCAAGTGGAAATGATAACTTTCTTAACCACATTAGGAATCAGTCTCTCTCTCCCGGAAATTCATCACAAGGAAGGGAGGTTAAAAAAAACAAAAACACAAAACCGCCAGCAAAGTTATTCCTCATTTCCGATGGCTCGGGCCCAGGGGCCCAGCTCTCTCGGGCTCCCTAGTCATCCTCGCCGCCTCCGTACATGTCTGCCAGCTTCTTGAAGCGATTGCCCCACTCGTTCAGGTAGTCGTAGTCCTGGTCCTGGTCTGACTCTGAGGAATTCAGGGAGCTGAGACTGGCAGCTTCGGATCCACTTCCTTCATAGTCGAACACAAGCAGAGAGTCGTAAGGAGGCGCGGTGGGGTCACTGTCGGCCGCCTTCAGGTTCTGGAGAAGAGGGACAACAGGATAGACCGATAAAGGAACAGTGCATCCACACACACCAGCATGAGCTGGAGATGGGAGGCCTTCTTCTGGTGCCTCAGCTGCAACCAAACTGCACCACACCACAGGGCAGTTAACACAAACAAGGGAGAGTCATACGGACATGATGTTGGCAAAAGGAGAAATTACAGGAAAATAGGCAGAATGCTTTCCCCAGACCAAAGCAATGACGTGTGTGTGTGTGTGTGTGTGTGTGTGTGTGTTACTAGGGATTTAATTCAGGAGCATTCTACTCTGAGCTACACTCCTAGTCCTTTTTATTTTTTATTTGAAAATGGAGTCTCACTAGGTTGCTGAGAGTCTCACTATGTTGCCAAGAATATCCCCAAACTCATGATTTTCCTGTATCAGCTTCCCAAGTACTGGATAGGGGGGCCTCATGTCACCAGCCAAGATGGGAAGAGGGTAAAGCAATGGGGATGGCCATACTGGTGCATATGACTGCATCTAGTTCAGAAAACTCTAGAAGGATGAACACCAAATTATTATTATTAGAAGTTAACTCTCAGTCCAGGTGTGGTGGCACACGCTTGTAATCCCAGTACTTGGGAGGCTGAGACAGGAAGATCAGGGTTCTCGGCCAGCCACAGCTACTTAGTGAGGCCCTCTGCAACTTAGTGAGACCCTGTTTCAAAATAAAGAGTAAAAATAGGGTTGGGGGTGTAGCTCAGAGTTAGAATACCCTTGGGTTCAATCCCCAGTACCACCAAAAAAAAAAAAAAAAGAGTTAACTCTCAGGAGTGGAGTCGGGGGACTTGAATTTTCTTTTCTTTTTAATTTTTTGGGGGGAGTTGCTTTGGATTGATACCAAGGGTATTTTACCTCCAAGCTACACCCCCAGTCTTATTTATTTATTTGGGGTACTGGGGATTGAACTCAGGGGCATTGTACCTCCGAGCCATACCCCCAGCCCTATTTTTTATTCTTTATTTTGAAACAGGGTCTCACTAAGTTGCAGAGTGCCTCACTAGGTAGCTGAGGCTGGCCATGAACCCAGATCCTCCAGTCTCAGCCTCTCAAATGCTGGGATTACAAGCGTAATCCCACCACCACACCTGGCACCCCCCAGGTTCTTTTCTTTATATACATTTTCATAATTTAATTTATATGTATATATATATATATTTTTTTTTTCTACCTCCAAGCTACACCCACAGCCCTATTTTTTATTCTTTATTTTGAAACAGGGTCTCACTAAGTTGTGGAGTGCCTAACTAGGTAGCTGAGGCTGGCCGCGAACCCGGATCCTCTGGTCTCAGCCTCCCGAATGCTGGGATTACAAGCGTGCACCACCACGCCCGGCTCTGGTACCCCTGCTTGAATTACCACTATGTCAATAGAAGGTGATAAATCAAGGAAGATATTTACTGATTAAAATTACAGGCTCCTAACTGGGCTTGGTGGCACACACTTGTAATACCAATACTTAGGAGGCTAAGACTGGAGGATCCCAGGTTCACGGCCAGCCTCAGCAACTTGTGAGGCCTACCAAAACTTAGTGAGACCCTGTTTCAAAATAAAGAATACAAAATAAGGCTGGGCGTGTAGCTCGGAGGTAGAATGTCCCTGGGTTCAATCCCCAGTACTAAAAAAAAAAAAAAAAAAAATACAGGCTCCTACAGGAAACTGTATAAACAGATTGAAGAACAAAGTCCTGAATGGAGACAAGGACCTGAATCCAGCTATATCTGAGAGAGATGGTGAAACTTGTCCTTCCTGATCCTGAATGGACAAGGCGCGGTCACTCCTGACACTGCGTTGCTTTGTGTCGTCCTTGATGACTGCAGCTCCCGCAGGAGACTAAGCAAACCCAATCTCCAGCATGATTCACCAGGGGCCACAAGACTATCAGACAAGCCCCGAAAACAATTCCAGTCACTGAGCAAATGACTAGGTGACATAGTTTAAGGAAAAGGAAACAGACTCTGTTGTACTATTCCCTTCTTGGGTTCTTTGTTACTGTTGTTGTTGAGATAAGCTGTGACTGGGCTCTCAACTTTGCTTACTTACTTCATCGATGAAATTCCCAATTTCATCAGGATTGGCCGGGCGGGGGCGATACTGGGGCACGCTCAGGAGGGTTGGTGCCACGTCATTACGAGTCACTTCAGGTCGAGCGTCCAGGCCTCTGTGCAACTGGCTCAAGTCAAAGTCCTTTGGAGAAAAAGGTAATAAAAGTGTGACAAAATGCCAAAAAGAAACAGTCACATACACTGGGCTATGTTGGCTTTATGGCTTCTAATACTGAATAACACCTTAGCTGTCAACTGTATGATGTTTACCAACATGTACTCAACTTAATATGAAATGACAGTTTTCAAATTAAGAGTCTTCCAACTAACACTGGAAGAAAACATAGCTCAAAACAGATAGCACTTTTTTTTTTTTTTGCGGTACTGGGAATTAAACTCAGGTGCCTTCTACCTCCGAGCTATATCCCCAGCCCTATTTTTTTTTTTTTTTTGCGGTACTGGGGATGGAACCTGGGGACATTCTACCTCCAAGCTACAGCCTCAGCCCTATTTTTTTATTCTTTATTTTGAAACAGGGTCTCACTAAGTTGCAGAAAGCCTTACTAAGCAGCTGAGGCTGGCCAAGAACCCAGATCCTCCAGTCTCAGCCTCCCAAATGTTGGGATTACAAGCATGCACCACCATGCATGGCTCCTTATTTTGTATTCTTTATTTTGAAACAAGGTCTCATTAAGTTGCAGAGTGCCTCACTAGGTAGCTGAGGCTGGCCGAGAACCTGGATCCTCTGGTCTCAGCCTCCCAAATGCTGGGATTACAAGCGTGCGCCACCACGCCCGGGTTCAGATAGCACTTCTGAGTATAAAAATAAACTGTTGTCTTATTCATTTTTCATAGGACATGATTATTGGGTCATTATTCAGCAAATATTTACTCCCTCCCTACCATGACCTCTGTGAAAAGAGTACACATACATTAATGTTGGCCTGTGTCTTAATTGCTTTAGGCAATTAAACAATAGGCAAAAGATTGACACTTATTAGCCTGCTCATAAAAAGAAGATGAGACTTATACAGAGGAGATCTGGAAATAACTGATATCTTTGAGCCATTCAGTGAAACTCTACCTGGACCTGCTGAGCCCCAGCCAACCTACAGATTCCTGAGAGCCTTGCTAAAATCAGCCATAGCTCTAGATAGCCCACAAATGCTTGAGAAAGAGGTGCTTATTGTGTGCCACTGAGATTCCAGGATTGTTTGTTATACCGCAGTACTATGATAACTGCTCACTGATACAGTATATCTGGTATTCCCCAATTACATTCAAACATGACTTTAAATCTGGAACTCTTTTTTTTTTTTTTTGCAGTACTGGGAATTAAACACAAGGGCATTCTACCTCTGAGCTACACCCCAGTCCTATTTTTTAGTCCTTATTTTGAAACAGGGTCTCACTAAATTGTGGAGGGCCTCACTAAATAGTTGAGGCTGTTTGCAAACCAGGATCCTCCAATCTCAACCTCCTAAGTACTGGGATTGCAAGCGTGCGCCACAACGCCCAGCAATCTGGAACTCTTGAGTATGGCACATCAAGACCATCTGCAAACTCAGGGAAAACTTGTTGTGGATTTTAAATCCTTAGGCCCTAAGCCACTGTTTGGGTGGCTAAAAACTCAAGAGAAGCAAAATATTAGAACAGATCAGTTGTTCTGTGAAATTTCTTCAAATTATTTTCAAAGATAATTTGATTAAAGACTGTGTCCTAAGAATAGTGATGAAGAATGCAGGCTTTGGAGCCAGGTTTCTTGGCTCCAACCCTTTATATTTTTTTCAGTACTGAGGATTGAACCCAGGGGCATTCTACCTCCGAGCTACACCCTCAGTCCTATATATATATATATTTTTTCGGTACTGGGGATTGAATTCAGGGGCATTCTATCTCCAAGCTATACCCCCAGCCCTATTTTTTAGTCTTTATTTTGAAACAGAGTCTCACTAAGTTGCGGAGTGCCTCACTAGTTAGCTGAGGCTGGCCATGAACCCGGATCCTCCTGTCTTAGCCTCCCAAATGCTGGGATTACAAGCGTGCACCACCACACCTGGCTTGGTTCCAACTCTTATTAGCTGTGTGACCTTGGGCAGGTTGTTCAATTGTCTGTGCCTCAGTCATCTTGTCTGGATGCAGTCAAGTAAGCAATTAATAAATGTTAGCAATGTTGGTGAGGATGACAATGGTGGATAATGACAATGTCTATTTTGGGGGCTTGGGCCTAAAAAATATATGTAGAGTGACACAGAGCTGTTTCAAATGCTGGCCTTCTCTTTACCATTGCTTCCTCCAAATACAGAGATCATCATGGAGCTTTTTTTTTTTTTTTCGGTACTGGGGATTGAACTCAGGGGCATTCTACCTCCGAGCTATACCCCCAGCCCTATTTTTTATTCTTTATTTTTGAAACTGAGTCTCACTAAGTTGCGGAGTGCCTCACTAGGTAGCTGAGGCTGGCCGCGAACCCGGATCCTCCGGTCTCAGCCTCCCGAATGCTGGGATTACAAGCATGCGCCACCACGCCCAACTATGGAGCTTTTTATTTTTATTTTTGGTATTGGAGATTGAACCCAAAAGCTTTCTACCTTTGAGCCATACCCCCAGCCATTTTTATTTTGTATTTTGAAACAGGGACTCACTAGGTTGCTATTAGTCTTGCTAAGTTGCTGAGGCTATCCTTGGATCTGTGATCCTCCTGTCTCAGGCTCCCAAGTACTGGGATTATAGGCATGTGCCACCATGTCCTGCTATCTTTTGATTTTTTGTGTGGTGCTGAGAATCAAACCCACAGCTTTGCACATTCTAGGCAAGTGCTCTACCTAGTCTCAAGCTTTTTATTTTTCTTGGGGGTGGGGGTGGGGATTGAACCCAGGGGCTTTCTACTTCCAAGCTATACCCCCAAGACCTTATTTTATTTTTTATTTTGAAAATGGGTCTCACTAGGCTGCTGAGAATCTTGCTAAGCTCTTGAGGCTGGCCTGGAACCTGTGGCCCTCCTGTCTCAGGCTCCCAAGTACTAGGATTATAGGTGCCACCACACTTGGCACTTCTCATGTTTTCCAAAACCCACCTGGTCTTCTTCTCCACCTCCTTCTTCATCATAGTAATAAACATTGTCCCGAGTGTCGTCTTCTGGGGGCAGTAAGGGTTCTTTGACCACCCCTCTCCTCCGGACAAACAGCAGCAGCAGCAGAATCAGGACTGGAGAGAGCAGAGGAAGAGAGCGATGAGCCTCAGGCAAGGAAGGCCAGAGGGAGCAGCCAACACAGACCGTCAGAACCTTGCATTTGGACAGGTGGCAGAAGGACAACCACTGGCTCCCTTTAAAACCAGCTGCAATCTATCACAGTCCCACAGTTAATATCTGTGCTGCAACACAGTGGACAATGATAGGTGAAGCCAAGCATGGTCCTTAGCTTTCAGTTGAATCTTAAAACAATTCATTATCATTTTCCCAAGTTCTGGGGCAAAGCATTCCTCCCAGCAGAGCAAGTGGTAGCAGCAGAGGCCGTCAGACCAGAGCGTTGGGTATGAAGAGGAAAGGTAAAGAGGCCAGCGTGGTGGAGTGGAGGACAGGGGTGTGTGGGCACCACTGTTAAGGAATCCGGCTTTGATTCTGGAGCCAGAAAAGGTTTGTGAGCGGGGCTGCTATGTTAGCCTAAAGTGCCTATAATATGTGCTGATGATTGCTAATCCATTGAGGGAGGGGAGGCCAGACTATAAAAATCACCTGATATGTTCCTTATCTTTTTTGAGTGTGTGTGTGTGTGTGTGTGTGTGTGTGTGTGTGCGCGTGCGTGCCGGTGTGTGTGTAGGGTGCTGGGGATTGAACCCAGGGGCATCCTACTTTCAAGCTACACCCCATCCCTGTTTTTAATTTTTTCTTTTTGCGGTACTGGGAATTGAACTCAGGGGCATTCTACCTCTGAGCTACATCCCCAGTCCTATTTTTTATTCTTTATTTTGAAACAGGGTCTCACTAAGTTGCAGAGGACTTCACCAGGTAGCTGAGGCTGGCTGCGAACCCAGATCCTCCGGTCTCAGCCTCCCGAGTATTGGGATTACAAGCGTGCACCACCACGCCTGACTCCTCTTTTTTAAATTTTGAAACAGGGTCTTGCTGAGTTGCTGAGGGTCTCTCTACGTTGCTGAGGTTGGCCTTGAACCTGTGATCCTCCTGCTATCTCAGCTTCCCAAGAACTGGGATTACAGGACTGTACCATTGTGCCCAGCTGAAGAGTGCCTTTTCTAATTGCAAAGGCATCTGTGGCCGTGCCTCTCTTTCAGTCTCTAATTATACAGGTATCATCTTGGACAGTTTTCTCATTGATTTGCTGTCACTCGCTTTTAGAAACCATGACAGCATCAACCCAAGGCTCCTCCTACAGGTGGGTGCAGGAGATGTCAGTGTCAAAACCTAGGGTGGCAGCTACCAGTTTTTCCAGGGTCCCTTTTCTTCTTCATCCTTTTAGTCATCAGAACTCACTGCTCGCCCTGCACTCCACCCCTAGCACCTGCAGAATTTTAATCAGACACATGGTCACGTAGTTAAGAGTGGGAGCTTCTGAGTCTCCTTGAACCGTCGTGTGGCTGTGTTTAGGCCAATGGGATGTGACTGGAGGTGACAGACACAACCTCTAGACACCTGGCTTCCATGTCTTCTATCACCCATCCTACTGGACGGAATGTGGAGGAGGTGGAGGTGAGCTGACCAGCTTTGACCATATAGGTGAAGATGGCACCCCAAGGCCTTGCTACTCCACCCGGGGTCCAAAGACCTACAACATCAGCATCACTTGGAAACTGGTTAAAGATACAGAATTTGAGGCCCCTCACTCCTATCAGAATTCCCCTTCTTTTTTTTTTTTTTTTGTGGTACTGGAGATTGAACTCAGGGGCATTCTACCTCCGAGCTACACCCCCAGTCCTATTTTTTATTCTTTCTTTCTTTCTTTATTTTTTTTTGCGGTACTGGAGATTGAACTCAGGGGCATTCTACCTCCGAGCTATACCCCCAGTCCCATTTTTTATTCTTTATTTTGAAACCAGGTCTCACTAAGTTGCGGAGTGCCTCACTAGGTAGCTGAGGCTGGCTGCGAACCTGGATCCTCCGGTCTCAGCCTCCCGAATGCTGGGATTACAAGAGTGCGCCACCACGCCCGGCTCCCCTTCTTTTGATGTGGTACTAGGGATTGAACCCAGGGGCACTCTACTGCTGAGCTACTCCAGCCCTGTTTTTAAATTTTTTTTTTTTTTTTTGAAACAGGGTCTTGCTAGGTTGATGAGAATCTTACTACTTGCTGAGGCTGTCCTTAAACCTGCGATCCTCCTGCCTCAGCCTCCCAAGCACTGGGAATACAGGTGCACGCCACCATGCCTGACACTTGAGTTTCTTTCTTCCATCAGTTTACCCTGTATCCCAACTAAAAGCTACTTCTAGGAAATAAACCTCCCCCTCTTTAGAAGTCAAAGGCTGAGCCGGGCGTGGTGGCGCACGCTTGTAATCCCAGCATTCGGGAGGCTGAGACCGGAGGATCCGGGTTCGAGGCCAGCCTCAGCTACCTAGTGAGGCACTCCGCAACTTAGTGAGACTCGGTTTCAAAATAAAGAATAAAAAATA
>PVLC010037532.1:0-15242 GCA_004027655.1 Graphiurus murinus
TAGTAAGACTGACATATCTTAGGTGATTTCATAAGAAAAAGTTTAATGATCTGTACAGACAAGAGAAAAGATCCTGCTTTATTATAGTGATCAATTTGGAAGGTTTATTAGTCAGCTTTTCATTACTATAACAAAATACCCAAGGAAGGGCACCTTCATAAAGAAAAGATGTTTATTTAAATAAACTCACATTTCTGAGGCCTAAGGACCTTCAGTGATGGTCTTGTTTGCAGAGGCACAGCCAAGGGCAACACATGGTGAACGAAATGGATCATGCAAGTACGTTTCTTCTGGTCTCTTTCTCTTTTCATAAAGCTAATAGTATTCAATCATGGGAGTTCCAACCTGATGACTTTATCTAATCTTAATTGCTTCCCAAAGTTCTACCTCCAGACACAATAGTCAGATTAAGTTTCTACCCTCTTAATTCCTCACAGTGGGAATCAAATTTCGATATGTGAACCCTTCAGAGACACACACAAACCATATTCAAACGATAGTAGAAGGTCACTGTCAATCAGACTGTCTCCTTAGAATCCCAGTTTGACTACCAGCTATGCAGGTTAATACTGTGCTTTTAGTTTCCTCATCTAAAAATGAGGGCAACAATAATAACTATTCCATAGAGAATAAATGTATGAATTCTATCAAGCACTTAGCAAAGTGAGTGAGTCATACTAAGCTCTCAAAATATTCGTTGCCATTACTAGTATGCATAGTTTTTAAAGTACTTTTTTATATGATATCTCTGGCAACAACAGGTAACAAACATTATAGTTTTCTAGGACTATCCCAGTTTATTCATAGTATTAATAAATAACATCCTTTTTTTCTCATAAATGCTCCAGTTTCAGCACATTTCGTGGTTACTTTAGCAGTGGATTACATAGGTTACATAGGTTATCAGAGCTCAGGAAAAGGTATCTGTGGAATGTAGCCCTGCAAATCAAAGGAGATAGGGTACCATCAGTCACAAATCAGTTCTATAGAGAAAAAGTGGCCCTTTTTGTACTAGGGATTGACCCCTGGAATGCTCTACAACTGAGCTACACCTCCAGCCCTTTTCATTTTTTATTCTGAGACAGGATCTTCCTAAATTGCCAACACTGCCCTTAAACTGTGATCCTCCTGCCTCAGCCTCCCAAGTAGTTGAGGTTACAAGTACAAGCTACTGCACCTGGCTAAAGCAGCTTTAATACCATTCTAGACAGGTTTTAACATCCAAAGCAATATAGTCATGAAGAAGGAAGTGAAAATAAATGCCTTCATGTAGGGAAGGAGGATGTGAGGAAGGGGGAATCAGCAAGCAGCCCTTCATGGTCCAGTATAGTAGACATTAGCAGCATGTGGCTATTTAAGTGAATTAAAAGTAAGTGAAATAAAAAATTTCTCAAGTCATACTACCCACTTACAGACACTCAATAACCCCATGTGACTAGTGGCTCTCATGTTGCAAGTGCAAACAGAGAATATTTCTATTGCCACAGAAAGTTCTTTTGGAGCATGTTGAACTTGTAAAGGAAATGGGAAGATGGATGAGTTTGAAAGGCATGTTGTGTCAGAGCAGGATCTCTCCTTGCCTCCACAGCCACTTAAACCTTAAGTGAATGTGTTTATAACCTGTGAGTCAACTGGGAAGCAGAGAAGTTGTATTGGAAAAGAAATGCAAGTACACAGTGTCAGTTGTGAGGACAGAACTGGTGGGGCTGGAATCCAGAACACCAGAGGAGGAATGGTTCCTTTTCTGTGAATAGATTTTTAAAGTTTTTTTTAAGTGCATACTGCCTTTTTTGGCAAAATCAGAAAGCAAATAATTATAGAAGCTTAGTAACTTGTTGAGAAAATAGAGTTCTATAAACTTACATAAGTTCCCCTTTTGGGAAGTCTATTATGAAAATCCCAAAGTCCCAATATTTGAATAAGAAAGAAGGACTGATTTTAAATTTTAGGTAGACCATAATTCAGAGAAAATGCATGTGATTATAGGCACAAACTCAAATTTGTCTTTTTAAGTTAGTAAGTATAATAGCCTCAAAGTAGTGACACTTTATAATGATATACCCTGACGGGGTATTTTTATATTGACACTTTATAATGATATACCCTGACGGGGTATTTTTATATTGACACTTTATAATGATATACCTTGACAGGGTATTTTTATCTTAACTATCTTTAAATCTACCCACAAAAAAAATCTCAAAGATAGTTGCCATTATATTTCTTTTTTTTTAAATATACTTTTATTGGTACATTATAGTCTCACATCATAATGTAAATCATGTTGATGCCATTATCTTTCTAAAGCTTAGTGACTTACTTAAAAGCACAGAATAGCTACTAAATGGGTAATAATAGATCTCAAATATGAAATACAGACCAGAAGGTGGGCAGTTAGGATACAGGGAAAGACCAGAGTGCCCAGGGTGCACACAGCAGATACCCCTAATTTAAGTTACCAGGAAGGCTTTAGGGATTTAAGTGACTCCTCAGATCTGAAGGTTAAAGAGCTAGTTGAATCGTGGGATGGAGTGTCTAGGAAGAAAAAAACAGTATCTTGTTAGAGTTGACAGTAAAGGAAGTGGAATTCCAGTGTGGCTGGAATATAAACTGAAAAGTAAGGGAATGTTGAGAGAGAGCACAGGGCCAGTCTACTCAGCTTCCTCAGTCTATGTTCTATTCCATCCAATGTACTGATTAGATACATTTATCAAGTAAAAATTTTAATGTGCCTAAGAGAAATGGTTAACATTTCAGAATTCCATCTATCCAGTAAACCAGAAGAGGAAAAAAAAATCTTTCTGACTTGTACATGAGAATGTAAGAGATAGCCATCTAGTGTTCTCCCCTACATAGGGAAGTATTTGGAAAGATTCTCTTCTGGAACCATGTTCTCACAAGCTCAATGCAACCTGCCTACAACCAAGCCTGATACATTATTTTAACAATTTTTGCTTTCCTAACCCAATGATAATTGCAAATGATGATTTCAAAGAAGCAGGAGTGATCTGCATTTGATATTTTATCATAGCTTTTAGGTTTTTTGCTAACAAAGCTGAATGACTGTAAGAAGTTTGGAGCCTGTATTGCTCCATCAGTATTTGCTAAAGACATTGATTAAAGTTTTTAAATTATGAGTTTTTAATCTCTCCTAGGAATATATATATATTCTCCTATGTAAAGTATCTCATCATACAATCATATAAATTGTTTATATTTAGTGTGGGGAGCAAGAGAATTTAGCAGTAATGTTTTAATTCTTCTGCGAGGCAGAATGCCACTAGAGTCCTAACCAGTTCAGTTGAGCTATATTTGCTTTGTTTACAGAGATTGGCCTATTACTTGGTAATTATTTTCCAATTGAAGACTTCACCTGGAATAAGCTCATTTCATGGGCAAGAACTGAAAACCTACTTTGAATCATTAAACGAGAACTATTTGTAAACATGACAGGATTTCTTAGCATCATTTTGGAAAGACTTCATGTCCCCTTGCACATTTCTTATATATTCTTCAGTGGAATATCATGGCTAAACTAGTTATGATTTTTATTTTCAAGCAGCCATGAAAAAAAGACTTTATAAATGTTATACATTAGTGCTGTAAATGTGATTAAAATGTAGGTAATAGAACTCTACAGTCATGTTTCTTCATTAGCAGTAGTTAGAATGATGGTGAGGAGGGAAAGAATTGGGGATTGCCATAAGAATGTGTATGCTTCCCATCCACACAGTTGATATAAATGTATTTGAAGCTATAGATGTAAATGATGAGGACTATAAGGCTTCATGAACTTTCTGCAGACTTATTTTGTATCTGTGATCATATTTTATAAATAATTTGTTTCCATTGAATTGGATTAAAATTTTTAAGTTTAGTCCTTAATATATGTGAAGACATAAAGTACATTTAGTGTAAACCATCCAAATGATTTTACTTTAACATATTCTCTTTTGTTTCAAACTAATTTAAAAGTATTTTTTGCCCATTAAATTGTTCTTCTGGAATTTGCTCATTTCTTTTTTAAAGTGAACAACTGGAACTACTTACAGTAGCACTACTAAAAATAATAAATATTTGGTTTCTCAAATGCCAAATGGAGAGCCAGGCGTGGTGGTGCACGCTTGTAATCCCAGCATTTGGGAGGCTGAGACCAGAGGATCCGGGTTTGCGGCCAGCCTCAGCTACCTAGTGAGCCACTCCGCAACTTAGTGAGACCCTGTTTCAAAAATAAAGAATAAAAAGATAGGGCTGGGGGTGTAGCTCGGAGGTAGAATGCCTGGGGCTCAATCCCCAGTACCGCAAAAAAAAAAAAAAAAAAAAAAAAAAAAAAAAAAAAATGCCAAATGGATACACATCTGATAGATTTGTTGTATTTCACAAAATCAGATTAAAATATATATATATATGTACTTATTTTCTTAATGGCTTACACTTTGATAGGATATTAAGTATAATTTTAAAGGGTTTGCCTGTGAAGATAACTTTTCTTTCATACAGCTGTTGCATATTGTATTTTACAAATCTGATGAACCCTTAATTTCCATATCAGTTTAACTATACTGTGAAAGTCATTAACTGATATGTACCTTGTGATCAAATATGCACTATTTTGTTTCTACTAATAAATCAACAAGGCATAATATGTGGTCTCCTGAAATAAGAAAAAGAAGTAGATGGTATATGAAATGAAATGTGAAGGTCTATTATTCTCACTGTTTTGGGAATTCTTTGTTTTCTTTCTTCTATGCTTGAAAGTCTGAGATCAACTTTATCATCTCTCACTTATTGAGAAGAATCAAGATATGATATTTTTAAGGCCTCAAATTTTGTAAATTTTGCAATTGTATCAACCCTCTACCTCTTTCTCTCTTCTCTTTTTTCCCACAGGTGATTTCTATTCACTACTTTCCAAGCTACTAGGAGAAAGGGAAGATGTTGTTCATGTGCACAAATATAATCCTACAGAAAAGGCAGAATCAGAGTCAGACCTGGTAGCTGAAATTGCAAACGTAGTCCAGAAAAAGGATCTTGGTCGGTCTGATGCCAGAGAGGGTGCAGAACCTGAGGAGAGGGGCAATGCTATTCTGGTCAGAGACAGAATTCACAAATTCCACAGACTAGAACCTAATTTGAGGCCAGCAGAGAGCAGAGTTTTCTCATTACAGCAGCCCCCACCTGGTGAAGGCACCTGGGAACCAGATCACACAGGAGGTGCGTGTAGGGTTTCTTTTAAGGAATAAAATCTGAAATGCTGCAATCCACATTAGCAAAATCTGAAGGGAATAAAAATTAATGGGTGAGAAAACTCATCAATGAAAAAGACTTATTAGCAAAAACATTTTTTAGATTTGGGTTATCAGACACCAGCTTTGTTGAAGGAATTTTTCCTTTGATTTTTTTTTTTTTTTTTTTTACGTGGGAGGGTTCCAGTACCATCTAAATTCAGTGTCTATGTTCAAAGGTGAACCAGAATGGCAAAGGCTAAAAATACTTGGATCGTTTTGGGAAGGGTGACATATGAAATTCAGGGTAACAAATTAACATTTTCCATTTTGCTCAATAGAAAGAAATTGAAAGTTCAAAACCTGACATGTAAATCCCAGTGTACTCAATGTTTATACACTATCTTCCTTAAAAGTAATTAAATTCCTCTCAAAGGAGTCTCATAATTTCAACATTCTAGTCCAACTGACTTATAAAACAAAATGATTTTTTTATGACTTTGATTTCTTAAATTCCATTATTGTTGGCTGTCTTAATTGGAAAACTGACTATTTATTTCTGAGGGGACCTCCAGTAAGTCAATAACTATCAGATTTACCTTCGCTTCTAACCAAGATTGGGCTTCGTAATTACAGGACTATGCCTTATTCCCTTCAGGTTTCTGTACCAGCAAGCTATGGGTGCCTCATCTTTGTCTCTAATTGTGTTGTGGCCTCAGTGCTATTGATTGTGTTTCATGTTACTTGCTAATGTGGAAAGCCAGATAATACAGCATGTGAAGATAATCTCCAAAAAAGTAAATGATATGCATGCATGGCAGCTGTCCATGTGTGAGCTAGAATGGCACAGGCTGCCAGCTTGATGTTTTCAAATGCAGCTTTGCAGGAATCCATAAATTATTCAACACCCAGCTGATTTTTATTTGTAACTGAAAAAAATTAGCATGCACCACCTTTTGCTCACATGGAAGTTTCAAGCTTTGTCCACTGGGACTGGCCTAATGGTCTTTATGAGATGTTGACTGGAACCTAGACTTTTGACTCTTCATATTTAAACAGGATCAACCTTTCTCTAATTCATCCTACAGTAATAAAAAATGTGGTTCTCAAGAGGTGGTTCCTGGATGCCCTTGCTTAAGAATCACCAAAATGCTTTTAAAATTTTTAGATTCTCGAATCCTATGTACTAAGTTGTCATCTCTGAGTTACCTAGAGATGTGCAGTGTGATATGTCCTTGTCCATTTCATAAACACGCAGGAGTGCCAGCCCGAACCTCCGTATTAAGGACAGTGAGTTGTAACCCAGACAGCATGGAAATATAAAAGACAAAAGTCTTCTTTGGTGAGAATACAGTTCTGTTCAGATGTGAAATGTTAGACTTATAGTATGTTTACTTCTATTACTTATCTTTGTTACTCTTGGATTTGAAACGATATCATGGTCACTTATAAGCATCATATGTATCAATGTAAAAATCAGAGTTTGACTTAAAGCACTGTACTCCTGCAGCCTACTTTCTCAGAAAGAAATCCTTAAAATACAGGAACTACATTTGCTTGCCAAATCTCCTCACAGATTCCAGGGTAATCACATAGCAGTGGTCTGGAGAAAAACCTTTCTCCAGGATCTGGTTTGGGAAGTTCCTTTTCATCTTATATATTGAGTGAGTGTCACTGAACTTAATAAATCAACGAATCATAGCAAAAACCCTAATTATATAAAGGAAATGCACATGTGTTGCCTTTATGAAATGATTTAATGTTATTTAACTACTCTAATTCCAAAACTTTTTAAAAAGTAATAGCAAAATTTATATTTAGATTATTTCTAAAAGCCAATTCTCTCTCAAACTATTATACAATGCAATGTCTAACTTTATTTGATACTTTGTCACTTCTTTGCATAAGCCAGAGGAAAACCTAACCTCAGGAAACTTACATTTTACAAAAGGAAAGTTAGGAGTTAATCACATGTGTATTCTGCAAGGTATGGGCAAGGGGAATAAATGTGATGTATAATCTTCCATAGTTTCTTTCATGCCCTTTCTTTACCCCAGGCAAAGCTGAGAATGGGCCCTAATAGTCTGGAGGAATTAACTATCTAAGTGTCTAATTTGCTAGGATTATATTAGCTGCAGAAAATAAACTTTTTATATGAGACTTCACTAAAACAAAAATGTAAGGCTATTGTGTTGCTTGACATTATAGGTCATAGTCATTTCAGATATCTTTGAGACATATTATAATTTTCAAGAGAAGAAACTGAAGCCAAGTGAAGTTAACCTACTTGAATGAGGTCATGCACAGTGTAGCTTAGTTCTAAGTGATTCTGACCATAAAGTTTGCAAACCACAAACCACTTCTTGAAGGTAGTATAATGTAGCAGCTCCAGACTCTAGCACCTGACTTTGAATTCTAGTTACACCATTTACTCTGTGGTCTCTTGACAAGTTGTTGTTATTTTTCTTGTTGTTGTTTTGCTTTTTGAACTCTTTAAGCTTTATTTGTTCCCTGTATAGTATAAGAACTTGAACAGTAATCTTCATAGGATTGAAGTAGGGGTCAGATGAGGTTGTACATGGAAAACGTTTTGAACAGTGGCACATAGATAATATTTAATAGATGTTTGGTACTTTAATGATAATTATAATTATTATTGCTACCTTAATGGTATGTTAAATTGAGATTCCAAAAAGTCAAATAGCAAGGTATAAATGTTAATTACTTTATACTAAGCAGTATTTATGAGAGAATATTTTTGCAGTTAATGTAGCAAAGCTGCAAAACTTCATACTTTAATAAGTTGAGAAAGTGTTAAGAAGTATTCTATAATAATAAGAGTTTGTGTCTCTTCAAATCTCTGATCACTTGCATTAATCTACTTTGATGTTTGCATGTTATACCTAATGTACAGTGTGAAAATATTCAGCTTGGTAATCTGAGAACCAAATGCATTCCTTTTTACACTTAATAGTTTAGTTTCTACCATTATTCTTTTTACATTTAATAGTTTAGTTTCTACCACTATTAGTTGAATATCTATATGAGATAGAATTAATAGAATAGAGTAGAAATAAAATCTTAGGTATCTTTTATACCAGTTGCCTTCTGGAAACTAGGCTTGTTCAACAATCAATGAAAAACTATAGATAGCTAGTCTGCTGGTAGATTTTATTGCACTAACATATACTAGCATATAGAAGACTGATTCCACATATATTGCAAACCTCTGCATGTTTATAAAATACATATGCATTTGCATGACACTTCTAATTAGGTAAGAAGGCTCAGAAGGTCTTTACTTATCCGTATGATACACTGAGTTTTTTTACTAATTCCTATGAACAACAATCACTTAATTTTAGAGACCAGTCTTATAACTAATTTTAGTCATCTGATTTCCTCTAGTTAAGTCTTACCAAATACCTAGGGTAGAATAAGGTGTGTTTTTTTTAAAACTGAATTTTCATCTCTGAAGGGGAAGAGAGTAATAACAACAAACAAATATACAAAATTTATTTCGAACTGGCTAAATGTTTTAGACTCATTCATTTAGCCCTCACAATAACCCTATTTATAAACCCATTTTACAGAGGAAGAAACTGAGGCATAAAAAAGTGCCCAAAGTGCCACAACTCAAGGACTCCAGATGCAAAGCCAGGCAGACTTGCTCCTGAGTCTTGTTTTTAAAATCATTTTGTTATTCTATACCTCACCAAAATATAAACCAACTAGCTAGAGCAGAAGATTCATTTTTTTGAGTCGTCCAATTATCTCAGTCTACAAATGTAATAACTCTAGGTGTTGATTACCTGTGCTCCTGCTTTCTCAGTCCGTGTCCAAACAGTCTGCCTAAGATGAAAATCCCATTCGCAGCAAAAGAAGCATTAATTCTGCTAATGCTGTTGAGTCCCTGGTAATATCTTACCTCTCTTTCTCACTTCACTCCTATTAAATGAAACATTATAATTAATTCTTGTTTTCTTTCTGTCTTTGGTATAAATATTTCTCCTGTAGTTTTAGTTAATTATAGTTATCGCTGGTACTTCTCATGAATAACAATCCCTACCCCAAATGAAGCATCTTTTCTTCACTATATAAAAACTTGCAAGTATAGGAAAAGCATCCGCCACATTTTCTTCTTATGGAAAATTCTAGTGATTATATAGGCTCTTTTTTGTTAGAATTAAATGTGAAGAGCCTTGTTGCACTGAAGTAAGTTATAGTTCTGAGTTTGAAATTAAATATTTTTCAACTTTATCTGGCTCTGTTGGTTCTTATGTAACAGATAAATGAATGCCCTTTCAAATGCTTTTTAATAATTTCATGTGAAAGCAGCATTGATCACTAACATTAATCTTTCTCTTATAAAGGTATAAAATTCTCTTAGTGATTTATTAATGTAATTTTAAGAGTAATGCTTAATATTTTTCTAACAGTAGTAATTTTGTCTAAATATATTCCAGAATATGAGGCTAGACATTTATTTTTATTTATAATGAGTACAAGGATTTTTCATAGAATAACAGAATTTACTTATTAAAATGTATTATATATCACAAAAATGCCATTTTAAAATTTCAGAAGGAATTTTTTCCTCACCAATTTTCATCTTTTAGAAATCACTATAAATGTGTATCAAAGCTACTAGGATTGATAGCTGATATATAATTACTTTATTTAAAAATATTGTTTCCTCCAGAATCTGGGTTCGCGGCCAGCCTCAGCTACTTAGTGAGGCCTCCACAATTTAGTGAGACCCCGTTTCAAACTAAAGAATAAAAAATAGGGCTGGGGGTGTAGCTTAGAGGTAGAATGCCCCTGGATTCAATCCCCAGTACCACAGGAAAAAATATATATATTCTTTCCTCCAATATGTTTTCAAATCCAGATTTTTGAAATAAGCAATCAAGTTTGAAATAATCTCATTATTTTCCATCTGAATTTAGAGCAGCTCACCTGTAGAGGCAGAGCTACCCAAGATCAGGTATAAGAAATCTGCATTTAATTTTTGAATTAAAACTATAAATCAGCCAGGCATGGTGGCACATGTCTGTAATTCCAGTACTTCTAAGGCTGAGACAGGAAAATTGCAGGTTCAAGGACAGCATCAGCAATTTAGTGAAGCCCTCAGCAACTTAGTGAGACCCCATTTCTTTTTTTTTTTTTTTTTTTTTTTTTTTTTTTTTTTTTTTTTTTTTTTTTTTTTTTTTTTTTTTTTTTTTTTTTTTTTTTTTTTTTTTTTTTTTTTTGCGGTACTGGGGATTGAACTCAGGGGCTTTCTACCTTCGAGCTATACCTCCAGCCCTATTCTTTATTTTTTATTTTGAAACCAGGTCTCACTAAGTTGCAGAGTGCCTCACTAGGTAGCTGAGGCTGGCCGCGAACCCGGATCCTCCGGTCTCAGCCTCCCAAATGCTGGGATTACAAACGTGCGCCACCACACCCAGCTGTGAGACCCCATTTCAAACAAAAAATAAAATAGAAATGGTGGTATAGCTCAGAGGTAGAAGTCGCTGGGTTCAGTCCCAGTATTTCAAAAAAAAAAAACAGACAAACAAAACAACTGTAAGTCCACATAATTAATTTGTCATATACTGAATCATTTCTTAAAGACTACAAGAAATTGGAACTAGAATTTTTAACTTTCATGATTAAAAATGTAAAGACAGAATCCAAATATATTTTATCATACAATTTACTTAGTAAAGATTTGAATTTTCCTTAATTGGGGATTAGAAATAATCATCCTTGATATTGGGATCTGAAATCTGGCTCAAGGGTAGAGTTTTCTTCCTGTCAAATGAGAAAATGATTCAGGATGATTCTAATACAGTTCTGGCATGCTAGGATTCTCGTATGGTGAGAAGCAGGAACAGGGAGAAACATCAGAATTATTTCCATCTAAATACACTGTTGTTCTAAATGGCTGTCTTGATTCTTCATCATTCATCTTAAAGAGATGACCTTTAGCTACCTAATCAAGACAGGCATGGCAACACCAGAATCAAACCATCAATTAACCGAGCCAGTATTCACAGAAGAGAACATGACTCAGCATTCCTTTAGCTGTCCTAGAATTTTTGGTTAACACAGAGAATCAGATTGTGAAAGTTTTGAAGGCTTAACTAAGTGATCTTAATAAATGTAAAGGCATTTTAAATAAAACTTAAAATAATTTGATAAGTTTTCCAAACATTCGGTACTAAAAGAGCCAGGTTACTCACAGTGTTAGACTTCATACATGTCCTTACACATCACCTTTACTGTATTTAATATTTACCAAAAGTAGATATTTCAATAAATATGTTTTGGATATTCACACTACTTTTCCTTCTGTAAAAAATTCTAGCCAGAAAGATGTATGACAAATATTTTTATAAATACTGTGATTCAGCTCAAAACAACCTATGTGTCAATGCTTTTTGTAGACTTTCAAGCACTTAACTCATCTAAGGGCATATGATAGTTGGAATTTTACACAGCCAGATTAAAGTTCTTAATCCAAAACTTCCAATATTTTATGAAATTCATTTTGACTCCAGAGCAATGCACTTTTTTTGGACATTGCATATTTTCTATCAGAATTAATACCTCTTCACCTTCATGAGCACTTAGAATCGGTTGGTGGACCACTGAATAAAACGGTTCTAGGATATATGATATGTGTCCATTATCTTAAGTGAGAGTAATTATATGATTTGCATTTTTATCAAGTATCCTCACAAGATCATCAGCACTGTTCTAAGAAAAAAGAAAAAGAAAAAAAGGTAGTGCAAATGAATTATAAGATTCTAAGGGTGTTTTAAGTGCTAGTTGATAACAAACACAAGTAGCTTGCTGGCAGAGACTTCGGTTTAGTGCACTTATTAGGCCAGACAGTGGCCAAGGCCCTGTGTGAGACTTGGTGACAAAAGAGTGACTGAGATGTGATTCCTGCCCTCAAGGAATTCTACCCAGTTGTAGTTGTTGTTTAATCTGAGAATCTGCTGAAAGCAATGCCTACATTGTCATGAGCTGTGAGATTCACTTGGAGTAGATCCAGAAGTTTCAGCAGTTGTCGAGTGAGCAGAGTGATGACAACTAAATGGACAAACTGTGGACAAGATAAGAATGAGTGAAGTACATCCTGAGCTTCAAGCAACTTTGAACTGTTTAAAGCATTTTGTTCAGGGAATGATTTATCCATTCATCCATCGATCTAGAAATCTCTATAACATTTATACCTTATTTCTAGGGCTAACTTTCAAAAAAAAAACAAAAAACAAAAAAACAAAGTTTTAATCATGTCACCTCATGCTGAAAAGCCTTCAGTGGCTCCCAATTGCCTGTGGCAGTAATTTGCAACCTTTGTTCATATTTCACAAGTGAGCATGATAGATGATGGATGCTATTCATCTTAACGCTTAACTCACATCCACTCCTATGCCCAGTGTTATTTGCAAATTCAGGCATGCCAACTGTAACTCACCCCCCCCATTCTCTTTAATTGAAGAAGGCATATCACAATACTCATGAGTGGAAATGGCATCCTTACGTCCTCTAAAATATTTCAAAAGTAAATTATTCCCCAACTTCGTGCTTTACTGTTACTCATAAAGTACTTGTAATATGCCTTAAAATGAATCATAGCATGGGTTAGGACACCACAGCTAAAAACTACATGCTCATTGTTAAAATCAGGCTCCTTTCTTGGTGTGTGTGTATATAATCCAGTACTTTTCTTGTCTGAGTTCCAAGCAAATCTCAGCATTGATTTAGCCTCTCCCTATGCCCCACCCCTTAAAACCACCTGACACATACAGGATTCCTCTGCAGATTTCTAAATGTCTTGTAACATTGTGGAATTACGAACATCCTCTCTCTTGCTTTTTCTCACCAGAATATTCTCTGCCCACTTCTATACCCAACCATCCCTTACCTTTCAGTGCAAATATAAATATTTGCTCCTCCGGGAGACTTTCTTTTTTTTTTTTTTTTGGTACTGGGGATTGAACTCAGGGGCATTCTACCTCCGAGCTATACCCCCAGCCCTATTTTTTTATTCTTTATTTTGAAACCGAGTCTCACTAAGTTGCGGAGTGCCTCACTAGGTAGCTGAGGCTGGCCGCGAACCCGGATCCTCTGGTCTCAGCCTCCGGAATGCTGGGATTACAAGCGTGCGCCACCACGCCCGGCTTCCTCCGGGAGACTTTCTGAGTGCACCTGCACCTCACCCTCTCCCAGTCCGAGCCTCAGTAAGGATTATGGCCTACTTCTGTATTCCTGCATTGTTTTGTGTCCTAAGTGTTTGGTTCCTTTTTTGTTTTGTTTTTTCTTATTTTGTCCTATTACATAGTTATCCTATTTTTAAAACATCCCCACTATATATTTTTATTCATCAAGGCTAAAGATCGTACTTTATTTCTTTGTGTTCCCAGAATCTAGTATAGTGCCTCATGAGAATACATCTAGGGAATGTTTGCCAAAGATGCTTCAACGAAGGTTATTGGCAGAACTGCTGTAGGCTTCTTATTGATTGTGCTATTTTGTTAATTTATGCTGTAGAAAAAAATTGAAATGTTCAGAGGTAAAAATGTTCTGGGTGAAAAGGTACTTTTTTCCCTTTTGTATAATTGATAAAAATTTTTTTTCAAGTGCTTAGTCTCACATCGGCATCCTCTCAAGTTTTCAGGAGCCAATCATGCAAACCCTGTGCTTCCCTTTCTTTCACCAGTCTCTACTGTCTGGCTTCTGGGATGTTACTGCATGGTGCCACACCCTTCAGAGGTGGGAAGGAGAAATGACGCTGGAATTGTGGCTTTTCTTCTTCACAGGGTCCCTGATGACTTATTTGAGGAGGAAAGAAATATTGACACTGATACAATAGCTTTGACAGATATCGTCATAATGATATATCCTTAATTAGTATAGACACTCCACACATTGTACTTGTTTATTTGTGAGTGTATTTGTAAAAGGGATTAACACAAATGAACTCAGGTATTCTTCGAGGATAAGTGTATTCTGATTATGAAAGAGAGTAATTTGGAAATCATCCAGTCCCAGAGTTTCTGACATTTTTCCTTTCTCTCTTGCTAGGAAACAATGAAATATAGACAGAGAATGAGTGTCCTGTTTTTATAGGAACAATGAGATAGGAGAAATGAGATTGATATCTTATTTTCTTATAGAAGGAGTACTAAATGAATAGTTTATTATGGTATTATTTTATATTGAACATCCAGAATTTTCTCAAGAGAGAGAGATACATGGAATGACAGGCTTATTGCCCATTCATGATGCTTATTAACAATATTTAAAATCTTTATATTAAAATGATGCCATCTATGCTTCCATAGTTTTCAAAGATATTAAAGTAAGAATTTCATCAAGAAGGAGGCAGTTTCAAAGTTCTTTTATGACTTAAGTCATAGCTGGTAATCAAAAGAAAAGAGAGCAGATAGTTTTAAGACAAGTTCAGTCACTTGATTTCATAGCTCAAGAAGCTACGTAGCATGTGCATGTTGTATAATTTATAAATGTAGAGCACGGCTTTTTTTTTTTTTAATTTCTTTGCATCTAATGATGTTACTGCATGAGTTTCTTATACCCATTGTCATTCTTTGTGAGTTATCCCAGCTTTTGTTTTTAGAATAAATGTGTGGATTTCTCTTTTAGATTTCCATGTAGAGGAGGCACTGGATTGGCCTGGAGTATACTTGTTGCCAGGCCAGGTCTCTGGGGTGGCTCTGGACTCTAAGAATAACTTGGTGATTTTCCACAGAGGAGACCATGTCTGGGATGGAAAGTAAGTATTTTTTTCCTGTCAGGTGATAAAGCAAAAAATGGTGCATATCATTTTTATTAAGCTAAGAGTAATGGTGAACGAACTATTAAGTTTCTTTTAAATTCAATGGGGGGGGGGGCGTCAACAGCACTATATAAGAAGTGTTGGATGGGTACTTCCTTGTGGAGACACATAAAAATTGAATGGCCAGCCGGGCGTGGTGGCGCACGCTTGTAATCCCAGCATTC
>PVLC010037533.1:0-15199 GCA_004027655.1 Graphiurus murinus
CTGCTGCTGCTGCTGCTGCTGTTGTGGTTATTATTAGTGTGCCGGAGATTGAACCAAGGGGCATTCTACCCCCAACCTACACCTCCAGCCCTAGTTTAAATTTCTAAGTTGTGGAGGCTGGCCTACAACCCGCAATCCTCCTGTCTCAGCCTCCCAAGTACTAGCATTACAGGCATGTGCCACCATTCCTGGTGGAAACCACTGGGAAAACACTGTTCTTATTTCTGTACTTTCTTGCCTACCCCACTGGATTAGAAAGTCAGGCCAGTGAGGGAAGCCTGGTCTGAAAAACTCACAGCTGGGTCCCAGCACCTGCCACAGCCAACTGGAATGGGAAAGATAAATGCATAAGCTTCCTGGTGCCTTTGACCAGGAGGTAAAGCGCTATTGAATGAGCATTAAGACAACATTTTAAAGGAGGTGGCAAAGGCATAAGTGGCCAGAATTGCTACTAGATATCTAGGATAGAGTGCTCCCTTACCATCATTCTTTTCTTAATCCAACACATATTAAATGATGTTCTTCCTTTGAGTCGGAAATGGGACTGGGTTCTAGGGATTTCACAAAAACACATAAAAGACACAGCCTCTTACCACAGCAGGATTTGTTGGTAAATTTCCATGTGACCTCTGGGAGCAATATCTTACCCTTAATGGGACCTGTGCTCTGTGCCGGGTGAACACCAAGCCGTGCGTGCACGGCACCTTCTTGAATTCTTGCAATGACACATCAGGTGTCTGTCAGCCTTTCCACTTGATAGGCGTGGAGTCTGAGGTTTAGAGAAACTGAGTGATGTATCCATGATTCTACAGCTCAGACTCCTGACCATCACAGCATGCTGCCACCAAGTAGAGTCCCTCCGTTGGTGGAAGCTCTTAGTGTGACTGGGATCTGCCCGAACTACAAGGTCTCTGCTAACTGCTCCTGGCCTGCAGGCCACATCTACTTGGGCTGAGAGGGAGGGAGGGAGCCCCAGAGCCCAGCCTGCTGGGGTGGGGGTGGGGTTCCAAAGTGAACTCAGCAGTCAAGAATCAACAGAAAATTGTCTGAAAATAAAACCAAGAAGTCAGCAAAGGCTGTCAAGAGATTTGTGTGCCGAACTAACCTGCCTGCTGCCAAGTTTGTTTATTCTTGGCTAACGAGGACTTCCTGCTTCTAAAAGGGGCCCCTGGTGAGCAGAGAACAGTTCTTACAGCACAGCTTTGCTGAGCTCAGGCCCAGTGGCTGACGTGGTGTCATGTGGATAACGTTTCCTGTGAGATGCCGAGGGTGGGGAGGGCTGTCCTGGTGCAGGGCACTGCTCTCTGCGCTCTGGGACCCTGGACGCGGGCCCGGGCCCGGGGCTTTGTTGCTTCTCCAGGCTGATGTTCGCTACAGGGTGGTGGTGTCAGTCTGCTGAGTCCGCGGTTACAAAGCGTCTCAGATAGGGTGGCTCCAATGGAGACATTGGTTGTCAAGCATCCTTGAGCTGCAGCTCCCAGGTTGAGTCTGGGGCTGGGTCCCTCCTTCCGAGGCTGTGAGGGGCTGCTCCAGACCTCTCTCTGGGAGGTTTCCTGGCGATCCTTGGCATTCCGTGGAGGTGCACTTGCCCTCCATCTCCACGTGGCTTTCTCCCTCTGTGGGGTCTATCTCTGCATCTCAGTCCCTCCTTTTTATGGTACTAGAGATTGAATCAAGGGTCATTTTAACTCTGAGCTACACCCAATCCTTATTTTTTTAAAATTTGAAACAGGATCTTGCTGAGAGTCTCCCTAAGTTGCTGAGGCTGGGCTCGAACCTGTGATTCTCCTGTCTCAACCTCCCAAGAACTGAGATTATGGGTGTGTGCCATCACATGTGGCTTGAATTTCCCATTTTTACAAGGACACCCATTGTGTCTGGTAACCTTATCCTAACCCTATTCATCTGCAAAGACTCCATTTCCAAAGAAGGTTCCTTCTAGTTACTGGAGGTTAGAACTTCAACATATCTTTTTTGGGGGACTTAATTCAGCCTGTAACCGAGGCAGTTTTGAAATTCTTCCCCTCAATACCATTTCCCTGTGCCCCTAGAGGTCTTGCCAACAAACTAGATTTGTTGGTTAGATGTGCTAGGTAGCAGGGAGCTGCTGTGACAATGACGCCCTGTCCTCATGGCTCTCGACAGGTGGCACCCTTTCCCACCCAGGTGTCTTGTTGCCGGTCATTGGGAGCACATGCCATCCTCACTTGTCATGTGTGGGAACATCCTTCTGACCCGGAGTCAGCCCTGCATCCTGGAGAAGGATTCCCAAGGCTCTGCGCCCTGGGCCCCAGCGGGCCCCTCTGTGAGGAGGGGAAGGCGCATTCCCAGAGGTGAGGGGCAGCAGACATGCCAGCCGGGTGCTTGCTTTCCTGATCCTGGTGTCTGTCTTCTCTGCTGCCATGAAAGTCCCCTGGGAGTGGGTTGTGAGCAGAGCTGCCAGGACAGTTCTGACCATGCCCCCAGCCTAGGGCTGGTCATGGCTGGTCCATCCCCACCTGTAGCACCTGCTCTTTGTGCTGCACGTGCCAGCTGTCGGGTTTCGCTGCTGCTGACTGCCGCCCACCAGGACCTGCACGAGGGACTTGCTCTTGGGCGGCCATGGGAGCCATTTTGCCTGCTTCTTTGGAGAGTTCGAGGTGACGGGGTCCCAACTTCCAGGGCATCCTGTGTCCTGGGACTGGCAGGTGCGGGATCTGAGGCCCGAACTCTCCTTCCTCAGACAGACACCTGGGCACTGTCGAAGGCATGGCTCGAGTGACTGAGCTGGTCTGCTGCCCTCAGTTGCTGGCATTTTTGCATTCTGGGGGAGCGGGAGGAACTGTCGGGACTCCCTCTTACAGCTCTTTCTTTCCCAGCTATCAAACCCCGGGCTGATGCCCCTAAACCCCACAGCCTGTTGGGAACAGAGCCTGGCTCTCCAGTCCCGGGTCAGCATTCCTGGGCTCACCACCCAGAAGACACTTTGAAATAGCAGTGGAGGGGCGTCTGGGTGCTAGCACTTGACTTTTCAGGCTGGGCTTCTTGGTGTGTTATTTGAATTCCAAGACCCCACGGGACTCAAGCGCTATTAAAGACAAGTGTCATACACATTGGGATGCATTTTTTTTTCTTGTTTTGGATTATAGTCAAAAGCACTTAACACCAATTTTGCTACACTGGCCATTTTTAAGTGTACAGTTCAGTAGCATTAAGAGTATTCATGCTGTTAAATGCATTTCCAGAACTTTTTCATCTTGGGAATCTCAAACTTGGTTCCTGTTAACTAAAGCTCCTCCTTTTATTTTCTGGAAGCTTCCATTCCACTTTCTGTCTCTGTTGTGTCAAGTGTTCTGGGAATAGCTTGTAAGTGGAGTCAGGCAGTGTTTGGGCTTTCGTGTCAACTTTATTAAACTTAGCATAATGTCCTCAAGGTTCTTCCATGTTGTAGCATATGTCACAATTTTCTTATTTTTAAAGGCTGCATAATATGCCATTGTACAGATGTGTCACATTTTATTTCTCTATTCATCTGCTGATGCATTCCTGGGTGGCTTCCACTTTGAGCTATTATGAGTGATACTTCCATGAATGTAGGTGTATAAATGAAATGTATTTTTGTGTGTGTGTTCTATGGGACTGTGGCAATGGTTCCTTTCTTGGACCCCTAGCACTGGCTTCTGGGGTAGCTGTACTGAGGCAGTCTCTGAAAGCTTCCTGATGGGATAGATGCTTGGCAGGCCTCTGGCTTCCCTGGAAGGGTGTGTGCAGCAACCTGAGTAGAAACCAGCTCTGGCAGCTGTTGGACTTTCTCACATGTAAGAAGCCCAGGTACTGCCAGATATGGCTCATAAATTACCCTTAACTGGTTTCCTTATGGCCATAGTTGTGGTCCTGCCTATTTAGAGAAAGGGAGTCTCAGGTTTCCTTGGCCAGCTCCAGCCTGTGGTTTCCTAGCACCAGCAGATACAGAGGTGTAATGCAGGGCCCAGCGTGCCGGGCTTCCACTGGATTGTCTGCCTCATCTGCTGCACCAGACCTAGCCATTGTGCAGATGTATCACAATCTGAGGAAATCCTAAACAGAGCCATCCAAGAGAATACTTTTTTTTTTCTTGGTTCTGGGAGTTGAACCCAGGGTCATTCTAGTCCTGACCTATACTCCACAGGCCTATTTTATTTTGAAACAGGGTCTCACTAAGTTGCTGAAGCTGGCCTGGAACCTGTGATCCTCCTGTCTCAGCCTCCCAAGTACTGGGATTACAGGTGTGTGCCTTCCTGCTCCCGGGGGAATCCTTACTGAGGCCTTTGTTAGGGGCAGACAGGATGCTGTGTTGGTCTGGCGGCCCAGCTGGGTGTCAGCATTGAGCGCCCTGTGCCACAGCTGTGGGGCAGAGTGAAGACCTGGTCATAACACTGGCTGGGCGGTCTGGGCTTGTAGAAGATGGGCTGGGGGAGGGGAGGGAGCAGAGTGGCCACCATGATAAGGGAGAGACAGGAGGGGTTGTAAATCCTGGGGTTTAAGAGGTGCTAGGACGTGGAGACTCGTGGGGAAGGGAGAAGAGGGAGCTTGCAGTGCTGGGGAACGTTCCTTGGCTCTTAAATGACTCTCAGGCCGTAGGCGTGGAGCTGGGGCATTGGCAGCGGCCTGGAGAGCATCTATAGCAGCCTCCAAGGCTAAATAATTCGGAGACCCCGGCAGTGCTGTCTGGGCCACAGGCCTCACGGGGTGCAGCATGGCCCCCAAGATAAGGAGGGTGGCTAGAGGCGCCCTGGCTGTCAGCTCTCACGGCCCCTTCTTGGGGGTGACCCTCACCCTCTTCTCCATGTGGCTGGTGGTGCTCCTGCCTGGGCTCTGAGTTCTTGCTTGGGGCCTCTGAGCTGGGCCTCCTACGCCATGGCAAGTGACCCAGTGTGGCCGTGATGGCTCCCTGTGCCCCTGACGTCCTCTTGCCTCTGGGTTTGGACTTAAACTGATTTCAGCAGGAGACAGATGCCCGGAGGAGCCAAGTCCTGGCTGCGTCTCCCCCCCAGGGCTGGGTTTGTCCATCAGCAGATGAATGGATAAAGAAATTGTGGCACATACACACAATGGCTTCTTACTCCGCCATAAAAATGACCAGAAACCTGTCATTTGTAGGACTAGAGAGGATTATGTTAAGTGAGATCCGCCATTCCCAGTCATGGGTCCTACCTATGTTTTCTCTCCTATGTGGAAGCTGGAAAGACAATTGGAGATAAAAG
This sequence comes from Graphiurus murinus, assembly GCA_004027655.1. Lineage (NCBI taxonomy): Eukaryota > Metazoa > Chordata > Mammalia > Rodentia > Gliridae > Graphiurus > Graphiurus murinus. The sequence goes on from PVLC010037533.1 coordinate 5,223, forward strand.
GAGTTCAGCTAAATGAGGAGTGAGAGCAGTGGAATAGCGGAAGGGGGCTGGGGAGGGGGGAGGGGAAAGCGAGGTTTGAGGACGGGACAGTTTGAATAATGCTGCGTCCACACAGAAGGATTCGCTACCAGTCTCACCAGCCTGTGTGGGGTGAGGGAAGCATGCCAAGGGCTTTGCCCACGTGTTTATGTTTCACTTTGAACCTCACTGGGATCTAGAATTACAGTGCACCAATAGAAGTGTCGTGGGATAACACGATTCCACTCGTGGGTCCTTGGCCTCCGTGATAAAAAGAATTTTAACACGTGCCAGTCGGGGACAAAAGGCAGGTATTTATTCAGGGAAACAAGGGACTCGGGAAAAACAGGTAAGCGGAGATCTTCTGAGTCCCGGAGCAGGAGGGCAAGAGAGCGAGTCTTTCCCTCCTCAGTCCTTATATCCAAGGGGGTTGGCCTAGAAGTCTGGAACACAGGCATAGGTGGTTGTCCAAAAGAGGGTGGGCACAGGAAAGGTTGGATCCTCTTCTTCCTCAGGTTTAGGTAGGCGATAGGTGGGCATTTCAAAAGAGGGCGGGCACAGAAGCAGTCTGGACCTCCTCGTTTCTCAGGTATTGGTGATTGATAGGTAGGCGTTCCAAGTTGGATCCTCCTCCTTTCTCAGGTTTTGAAAATGGGAGGTCGCTGAAGTTGGGCCTTTGTCCTAAGGAATCTCAGGTGGGGTCTGGGATTCAGGGGATTAAAAAGGTGTGGCCCACTTAGACTTTTCTCCTAAGATTTTTTGAGCACACCCTATAGGGTGGGATCAGCTAGAACTCTCCAGATTTTAAAACTATATTTTCCTTCTCTTCCCAAAGTCTCCTTTCTGCCTAAACCTTATTCCTTCTCTTCTACCTCATCAGAAGTATAGAAAAAGATCTTAAATGACTTCTGTATAACAAAGGAAATCACAGCCAAATCCAGCATCTTTAGAGGTAAACAGAGAGATATATAGCTGAGTCAATTGTGTGAGTGGTTCTTTGAGGACACTTTATAATCTGAAATTATTTAAAAAGAAACATGTACAATTGAAAAGATTCCGACCCTAGCTTACCCGAGGAAAAAAGGAAGTTTTTGTTATTGTTACTGTTCTCCCTCCTGTGGTACTGGGGATTTTTTTTGTTTTTTATTTTGAAACAGGGTCTTGCTAAGTTGCTGAGAGTCTCACTAAATTGTAGAGGCTAACTTCAAAGGCTATCCTCCTGCCTCAGCCTCCCAAGTACTGGGATTATAAATCTGCGCCACCTCGCCCGGCTAGTATCAGGCTTTTATTGCATGGACCTTAACTAAAGTGTTTGTTTTCCACTTATTTAATGCACATGCCTGTAACCAGGATTTGGGAGGCTGAGATAGGAGGATGGCAGGTTGGAGGCCAGTGTGTGGCTACTTAGAGAGACCCTCTTTTAAAATAAAAAATAAAATAAAAATGGCTGGGGTGTAAGCTCAGAAGCAGAATGCCTGTGGGTTCAATCCCTAGTACCATGGGAGGGGGCTGGGAAAGAGGAAACTGATGCTTTGAAAATAACCCTTCGCTCCCTAGCATGCACACGGCACATGTAAAGGTCCTGTGGATATTAGAAAGAAAGAAGATGCAGTCTTAGACACACAGGAAGATTTCGACTCTAGGAGGGGATATATCAATTTTACACCCATCAATTTGGAACTCCAGATAGAATTGATGATTTTTTTCCCCAGAAAATAAAGTCATACTACCTCAAAAATCAGAAGAATTCTGAATGTATCCCATACTACAGAATAAATAAAAATATCTTAAGTCCTACCCCCACCAAGGGCCAAATCCTCATATCCTTTTATAAAGTAATACAGCCTTAAAGGGGGGCATTTGGTGGATTTTCACATTATTTAAAATATTTTTCAGGGTTTAAAAGAAAAAAAAATGTCTCCCGTGTAATTCTCTAGAGGTGGAAATGCATTGGCTAGTAAGATTGGGAAGAAAAAGAAAGACTGTCTTCTAATCTCACTGGTGAACATAGCCAGGCAACACCCTGGCTCGACCCTGCAGGGGTCAAGGTTTATTTTCTGTAGAAATGGAATGAGGAGGTTGAGGACTGATAGTGAGCGAGGGAGGTCAGTCCAATACCAGCTGGGCTCCCAGAGTCTGGGCCCAGGGTCATGTGCCTGCACTCTCAAAGGGGGCTAGAGAAGTCTTGGGATAATCTCACTCAAGAGAAAAAAATGTGCCTATGACATTGACATGTAGGGGCCCAAGGAAATGACCGTCGGCTGGATTTCCTAGAATTCCATCTACTTAGAAGACAAATTTGCGCACAGGAGATTTCCAATCCCTGTGTATAATTGTTGAAATATAAATATTTAAAAAGTATACAAAATGGACAAATATAGTAAGTATCATTTTGTGTATGTGGTACTGAAATACAAACTAAACATTCAGTTGGTAACTTTGTTACATACTTAAAAACAAAAAGCAAAAAGCTACCCTTGCTAATCTACACAATTTAAATAATTTTAACAAACTAAGTATTTGGAGCTTCTGCTTTAAAAAAATTTTTTTTTGTACTGAGCTATACCCTCAGCTCTTTTTATTTTTTTGTTTTGAAACAGTCTTACTAAGTTGCTGAGGGCCTTGCTAAGTGGCTGAGGCTGGCCTCAAACCTGCAATCCTCCTGCCTCAGCTTCCCATGTACTAGAATTACAGGCTTGTACCACCACACTCAGCTGGGGCTTCTGCTTTGAAGAAATCACAGGTACCACAATTTCTGTAGTGAAAGCATTTACATTCATAAGTGAAAATGAAGTGGCATTTTGATTAGAGGATTGTGAAAATGAAGATGGAATTTCTCCTCATTCAAGTCCACAGGCCCCTTGGATAAATTCTTTAAAAGTGTACTTGTGACTTAGTGTGTACTCTGAGGTGGTGTTCAGGTGAGCTCATTTTCATTAGGACAACAGGGTACACATTGAGATGGGTTTTAAAAAAAATCCCTATTTCCAAAATCAAGGTGAATAGAATAAATACTGCCGCTCAGAGCACATGCCCGCACTCTTCAAAGCCCTTCGCCTGCTGAAAATATGGCTTGCCAGCAGGCACCAGGCCCTGGATTTCCTCCCCAGCACCAAAAAAACCTCAAATATTACTGGGTGTGGTGGTGTATACCTGTAATCCCAGTACTTAGGAGGCCGAGACAGGAGGATCGCAGGTTGATTAGTGAAACTCTCAGCAACCTAGTGAGACCGTGTCTCAAAACCAACCATATAGAGTTGGCTGGGGTGTATATCAGAGGTAGAATGCCCCTGAGTTCAATCCCTAGCACTGTACACACACACACACAGCCCTGAGCACATGTATGTGTGTGGCGGATATGATATGTGTCTGTGTGTGTGGTGTGTGGTACAAGTGGTGGTATGTGTGACATATGTAGTGTGTGTGGTGTTGTGTATGTGTATATGTGGTATGTATAAGTGTGTGGGTGTGGTGCATGTGGTATTGTATATAGACCAGAGGTAGAATGTGCCTGAATTCAATCCTGATCACCATATACACACACATGGTCTAAATCTCTGGGTGTAAGTAGGATGCTGAGAAGACACAGCCTTGGAATTCCTCTCTGGGGACAGCTGGAGTCTCTGGAGAATGGCAAGAGGGGGTGAGTCCCTTGTGGAACCGAAGCAGCTCCATCCAGCAGCGATTTAGGGAGATAGGACATACTGGCTCCCCTGGCCTCCTCTGTGACATCCCCTGTGCCCAGCTTCTGCCCCTCGTGGGAGGGACTGCCGGTCCCCGAGGAAGCCACAGGGAGGGTCTGCCCCTCCAGCATGCAGGGAGGGAAGCCCCTGCACCAGCTCCCAGATGCAGCACGATGAATGGACCCTTTGAGAAGTCAAAGGAGGAGGAGAGCCCCGGGTTGGGGTGTCTCAGTTACATCACCCTCACTATCAGCCTTGGATTCTGGGCTTTTCTGATCAGGGTGAGAAAGGAGATAGTGCCGCCCGGTGGGCTGCCAGGGGTGCTGGGGTCCATCCTCTTGCAGACCCTGGTGGTGCCCAGGACGGCTGAACTCACTGTGACCTCGCACCTCAGGACTGTTCCTGCTTCCTGAGTTTCAGAGATTAGCTCTGCCTCTCCCCATGTTTCTCCTGAGGGACCCAGCACTGCCTGTGACAGGGAGGTCCTGCAAGTCTACGCACCTGCAGGGTCAGGGCTCAGGGAACATCCCGCCTGCCTGCAGGACTAGGAGGCCCCCCTCAGTCCAGGGGGTGCGGGGGTCCCCAAGCTTCAGGGCCTGTTGCTCCAGTGCAGGCTGCTGGGTCTGCCTCCTGTGATTCTGTATAGGGTGTGTCTGACGTGTGGTGTCTGTGTGGTATATGTGAGTGGTGTTGTGTGTGTACGGTGTGTGGTGTATGTAGTATATGTGGTGTGTGTAGTATTGTATACGTGTGGTGGTATGTGTGTGGTATATATGGTGCTCTATATATGTGGTATATATGCTGTGTGTTTGTGTGTGGTGTGTGGTACATGTGGTGGTATGTGTGATATATGTGGTGTATGTGGTGTTGTGTATGTGTACATGTGGCATGTTGTGTGGGTGTGGTGAATGTGGTATTGTATGTGTGTGGTATTGTGTGCAAATGTGGTGTGTGGTATACATAGTATGTGGTGCCGTGTATATGGTGTGTGTATAAGTGTGTGGTGCATGTGGTGTTGTATGTGTGTGGTGTATGTGTGGAATATGTGGTGTGTATGTATGTACTTGTGTGTGGTATTTACGGTGTGTGGTGTGTATGTGTGGTATGTGTGATGTGATACATGTGGAGTAGTGGTGTGTGTGTGTGTGTGTTTGGAGGTGCAGGTGGACTCTTCCTTTTACCCAGGGGTCCCACTGGGGATGTTGGTTCTGGCAGTGGGCAGGGCTGGCCGTGTGCAGATGTGTTCAGGGTGGACACTGAACGCACTGAAGCCACGGGGTGGACAAAGCAGGCTGGGCGTGTTTAAAGACAGTACACCCCACGTTAAGTGGGAAGTTGGGTCCTAGTGAACTCGGGTCAGTTCTGCTTGCTGCTGTTCAGTGGGCTGTCCCTGGCTGGAGCTGTTGACCGGTGAGCAAGACATTTACACAGTGGGGTGGTGTTGACAGCCATGTCGGGGTCCCGAGGTGGCAGGGGGGTGCCTCCACCTGCTTTCTGCCAACACGGGAGCTTTTGCCTGCTGTGGTGGCCTGGGAGCTGCTGGGGGCAACAGGCTGTGCAGTCTGAGAACTTTGTCTCTAGCAGCGATACGAAGGGTGAGGGATCTCTTTTCTCTGTGATTCAGGAGGCCGCATTGGACCGGGTTTCTGTCGGGCAGGAAAGAATCCTTTAGTGAAAACAGCGTTTGTATTTGTGCTTCCTCTTCTCTCTGCTTTCAGGGAACACTGACAAGGAAGAGATAATTTTGGGTCTCTTGACAAGCAGCTCTGTGCAGGTGGAGGAAGGACTGGGCCCAGGAAACAGGCAGGTGTTTCCAACAAAGCCTGCCTGATCTGTAAAGAATTCCTTTCCAACATGACTCAGGGGCTGGGGCCAGGCTGCTCCAACCACTAGAGGTGTGCAAATCTCATCTGGGTAGTGGAGACATTGTAAAAGCAGCTTGTGGGCCCAGCATGGGGGTACACGCCTATAATCCCAGTACTTGGGAGGCTGAGACAGGAGGATGAAAGGTTCGAGGCCATCCTTGGAAATTTAGTGAGACCTTGTTTCAAACAAAGAAACAAATGAACAAACAAACAAACAAAAAATAGGACTAGGGGTGTAGCTCAGAGGTAGAATGCCCCTGGGTTCAATCCTCATATTACCTACACACAAAAAATAATAATAATCTAATTTTTCCATCATCTCAGATGTGGAATGCCTATAAAAATATAGTACATAAAATATATGATATAATTACATGTATAATTATAATAATAATAAGACAATTATATTATAGTGGAGTAATTATAATATTAATTAGTATAATAATGTATATGCTCTAGATTATGACTCACAACCTATTTTAATGCACCAGTGTCAATTTTATTGAAATATTTGCAGAACTGAAGGTGTGGGACCTCCTGTCTTGGCCTCCTGAGTACCTGGATTGCAGGTGAGCGTCACCACACCTGACTCATTTTATTCATTAAAAAATGTTATTCTAGCTGGGCGTGGTGGCACAAGCTTGTTATCCAGCATTTGGGAGGTTGAGACCGGAGGATCCAGGTTCTCGGCCAGCCTCAGCTACCTAGGGAGGCCCTCCGCAACTTAGTGAGACCCTGTTTCAAAATAAAGAAGAAAAAATAGGGCTGGGGGTGTAGCTCGGAGGTAGAATGCCTCTGAGTTCAATCCCCAGTACTGCAAAAAAAAAAAAAAGTTATTCCATGAAGGGGTCTCTAGGATTGTCCTAAGAATCCATAGCACAGAAGCAGTGAGGACCCCTGAGGGAGGAAGGTTCGGGAGACAGGAACAGAAGGCACCAGGCCACAGTGGACAAGGGTGTGGGGGGATGAACCTTCTGGTGACCTCTGACCTAGTGTGTGTCCTGAGCAGAGGGAGACTTTGTGGTATGAATTGTGGGCCTGATTCTTCATATGCAACATAGTGACACCATTGCCGGTGCTGAACGTGCATAGAATTTTAACGACCTTCAAGCAGTCAGCTTATTACTTACAACTGGAAACGAAGAGTTTCTTACCCACAGAAGAGATAATGTAGAAGGGTTGAAGACCAGCTCCAGTTCTAAATATGCTTTGAAACCCGAAACTCTTCTGGTCTCAAGCATTCCCAATAAAGGATACTCAGCCTGTATTGTAGTTTTAAAATTCCATCACCTGAATGGGAAATACCAAAAACACCAGAGGCTTTCATGGAACCTATTGGAGCAAAAGCAGACCGTCTGCTACCTGATTCCTCACGGCTGAGGAAGCGTGGCCTGGAAGAAGTCGGCATGCATCGTCACGTTTTGTTTCCTATTTTCTCTTGAGTCTCTTTCTCAGATTTTCTGACCTTGGAAGTCTCTTCAGGGCACAGAAAACAGGGAAGAGTTTTGTAACCTGTGTGCACCCAGTGGAAGGTCAGTGTGGACTCAGTGGTCTCCACCCGGCCGGCAGCTGGGGTTCATGACTCTGAGGCACACATCTTTGTCACCTGCCCTTTGAGAGATGGCCTTGTCTCTGGTGAGGTGCTTGGGTATCTCTGGGTAATAACCATCCATTACCAGGATCCCCCTTTGAGCCCAGTGGGGCCCAGCGGCGTTCATTGGTTGTATGTTTTAGCGAAGCAGAAGGTTGAATGTGTCAAGACCCCAGAACACCAAACCAAGCACGCAACTCTGATTTGGTTTAGAGGGTGTTCAGCATTACTCTGTGTATAGTGAGACACTCAGCAACTTAGCAAGACCCTGTTTTAAAATAAAATAGGGTTGGGGGTATAGCGTAGAGGTAGAACACCCCTGGGTTTGATCCCCAATAAAACACACACACACACACACACACACACACACACACACACACACACACACCTTCTCTCTGCTGGTTGCTGGGGTGGTTACCCCCAAAGCACAAAGGTTCAGGAAAGAGTTACCCCTGGAGTCCACTGATGTCACCACCAGAGTGCATGGGCCCCAGTTGGAAGACACGGTCCAGGCCATCCTAGGATGCTTCGAGAAATAAGCCCACCGGCTGCCTCCTGTTTCCCCAAGCCCCTGACCCTCTGCAGAAAAACATCTCCTGACACTTTGAGTAGCTTTTGCACAAACCTCAGTTCTAATCGCTGGTTTGTATGCCTGCCTCCCAGCTAGCCAGGGCCCTCTCAAAGGCAGCAGAGCAAGAGTTGCCTCAATCTTATTACCCAATCTGTGACAGGCTCCTGGGAATGTTTGTGGAATGACTGAATAAAGGAAGCAGAGTACCCAAGGAATGAAATGGCTTATTTGCGTAGAGACACAAAGGCCCGAGTGACAGAGAGGGACTAAAACCTGAATCTCCCTGCTTATCAGTGGATTAAAAAGCTGGGACCTCCCGCTGCTCTTGGCCACTCCTAAAGAAAAGAAAGCCTTCACTAGTAGCCAGTTATGAGAACCACCAGTCCTCCAAACTCCTTCTGGGTCTTCGAGAATCTTTTAAGACTCCGTCTATGTTTTTGTCCAAGGTATAGAATGTGGTTTGAGCATGGGCATGAACTTTGCAGTTGGGCCAGCCTAGACTTACATCCTATTTTAGTCACTAACCAAATGTTTAGCCCTGGGAAGGTGACCTGACCTCCCTGGGCCACAGTTTACTCATTTGTAAACATGGAGTTCAGCTGGCTGTGAGCCTGAATTCAGAGAGGACTGGCGAGGGCTGGCCTTCCTTCCTTTACTCAGCAAACACAAAGCAGGAGGTGAGGTCCTGAGATGAAGAAGATAGACTGTCTGTGCTTTTGCAAATATCCCCTTCTTTAACCTACAGCTATTGGGACCTCTGTGTACCTTGAGGGATAATTTGTGAGGGCTAAGTTGGATGGGGAAACCAGACACCTAAACACAAGATTAGGATCATCATGATAACAGGCCTGAGTAACCCTGGACTAGGGTGCTAGAAGACTCATATTTGGAAAGATCCCGAGGAGTGGTGGAATACCCCAGTGACCCATGCATACCTATACAGCACGATACACGACAGCCAACACAGGTGTCTGTCAAGAGATGAATGGATGAGCCAGGCATGGCGGCGCACGCTTGTAATCCCAGCATTCGGGAGGCTGAGACCAGAGGATCCAGGTTCGCGGCCAGCCTCAGCTACCTAGTGAGGCACTCCGAAACTTAATGAGACTCGGTTCCAAAATAAAGAATAAAAAATAGGGCTGGGAGTATAGCTCAGAGGTAGAATGCCCCTGAGTTCAATCCCCAGTACCAAAAAAAAAAAAAAAAAAAAGAGATGAATAGACAAAATGTGGTGTTTACACGCAATAGAGTTTTACTCAGCCATAAGGAAGAACAGAATTATGTCTTGTAGGAAAATGGATGGAACCGGAGAAAATTTTGCTAAGTAAGATCAGTCTCAGAAAGTGAAGGGCAGTATGCTTTCTCGCATATGTGGAAGCTAGAGAGAAAATAGGAAACATAAGGGACTTTAAATAATGCAGGGAGACCTATGGAGTAGTGGAAGGGAGTGGCAAGTTAGGGAAGGCAAGAGGAGGGACTGAAGAAGGAAACAGTTCACACCATGCAAGATGTGAAGGTCTCAACTCGTGTGCAGAGGGAGGAGGGACACACACCAAGAGCAGTGTGCACGATGCTTTTAACACATTGAACCTCACTAGGATGCATAATTGCAATGCATGAGTAAAATAATTTAAAAAGAAAAAGAAGACTCACATTTGCAGGAAGAGTGACAGAAAGCTATGATGCCTTAAATAGAGCCAAAAAAGGTGGAGTTTCAGCTAAGTCTTAAGGAAGATGCTCACTACACCAGGTTTTCTCTGCTCTCAGTCATTCATTTATTTATAATCAAGTACAGCTAATCCTGCACTTATGTAACTGTTCCATCCCAAAAGGTCTTTCTCAACTTGAACTTTAAAAAAAGTTAAATAAATAAATAAATAAATAAAACAAAGCACAACACTCAACTACTTATTTTTTTTTAATGCTGCTTTGTATTCAAAGGTACAGATACTTGTTAACGCATCCTGCCCCTGTGTTCTCATACTGATTCAGAATACTTCTTGATGCACATCCATGTTCACTTGGCAGGGAGGGAGTGACTGAACTGTGCTTAGACTCTAATCTGCTCCTTTTTGCTTCTGGATGGATTTCTTGTTTTCAAGCAGGTCCCTCTTTTCCAGTCCCACATGAGTCTTTGTAGGCAGCAAAGATGGGGTTGGGAACAGATAAAGAAGACCCCCCAAACCCAGGGGCTTCCTCTGCACCCCAGCCTGGCCCAATCTTTGGTCCTGGGTGACTCATTTGTCAGG
>PVLC010037534.1:0-15317 GCA_004027655.1 Graphiurus murinus
AAGATAAAACATAGCCAGGTGTGGTGGTACGTGCCTGAAATCCCAGCATTTGGGAGGCTGAGACAGGAGGATCCGGGTTGCCAGTCTCATCTATTCTTCTGCAACTTAGTGAGACCCTATTTCAAATAAAGAATAAAAAATAGGGCTGGGGGTATAACTAGGGGGTAGAATGCCCCTGGGTTCAATCTGCAGTACCAAAAAAATAAAAAAAGCTGGGGATGTGGTTCAGAGATAAAATACCCCTGGGTCCTATCTCCAGCCCCAAAATAAATAAATAAATAAATAAATAAATAAATAAATAAATAAATAGAAAACTATTAATTTTGGGTTCAATTTTATATGAATATTATCTTTATTTTTTGGAGTTAAAAGGCTTCTGATAGTCTATGACATTCATCTTCATATACCTGTTATTGTTATTAATGGGAAGATCCTTTACAGAGCTTCATTTGGGGAAGGGGATGTGGGGAAGACAGTCTCTTATTTTTGAACCATTTCATGCCAGAAAAATCTGAAAAACTCATGCTAGAAAGTGGTATTTTGTTTTCTTGTAGGTGGTTAGGTTTCATTCAATAGTGACATTTTATTAGAAATGTACTATCACAGATAATTTCCAGGAGGGCATTTTAAATGGATTATTATATGGAAAGGGAATTTTCAAATACCCAACTCTGTACTTAAAACTCCTGGAGTAAATAGCAACAGTGTAGTTGGTCTAAAGGGACCACTTAAAATTCTGTGTTGCAAAGTGTTGCTAAAGACAGCCTTTCCTTCCCTCATAATTCTAGGTTGCACCCACTCATGCTGCTAGTTTCAACTATGTTGCAGGGAGGATATTTGATAATTCAGTAGTAATGAGGTTTGGTGTACATTTTATTTAACCTCCTATCAGGTAGGCCAATTAAAATGTTACATCTGAAAAAGCACAAATTCTAATTTCTGCCTAGGGATGTAATACATTAACTTACATTTGGACATGCTTTTGCTTTATACCCTTCAATTAATGACATCTCCCAATTTATTCTCTAGGGCTAGTTAGCTCTCCTCCTCAAGGACCAGTGATAATACATTCCAACCATGGACTTGGTCCGGTAGAAAACAGCTGGTAGCCAGAACATGAAAGACATGCCTCGCTGATGTCCAGGCTTTGGCTAGCCCTTCTACAGTTGTGCTCAAAAAAGCCAAAAGTGAGTTTGGATGAGTTTTTTTCAAAGGTATATTTTCCCTTTCAAAAGATACACAACAAACATCCTGGCCAAGAGGTAAATTTACTGTTACTAGAATCCTTTCTTAGGAATTACGATTTCGTAGATCAAGGCAAGATAAAGAAAAATGAACCAATCTGGCTCATAGAATCTTAGGAAACTTTATTATAAACTGTATCATAAAAATAAGCAATGATTCTAAAGGCAAGTATTTTCCATAGCATGTTTCAGTTATTTATGTAAGCAGAAAAATAACATAAAATTAAACAATGACAACTAAATGTAAAAGTACAGGTAAAGCATTCCTATATTTAAGGGCATAAAGAGGGAGGAAGCTGAATATGATGTGACTTCACTCTAGCATGGATTCATAGTATTAGAGTTCAATTTTTCCATGTATGAAATCATGTCAGTCTAAGAACTATCAATTAAGTGCTCTAATTATTTGGCAGGTTTTAGATCTCACCTTCAGTTTCAGTCCTGTATTAGGCCAGGCTGTCATAACAAAAATACCACAAGAATGTATGGCTTAAATAACAGAAATCTATTTTCTCATAGTCCATGAGGTTGGAAAGTCCATACTCAAAGTTCAGAAAGGCTTATTTCAGTTGAGAACTCTCTTCCAGGTTGACAAATGGCCGTTTTTTAATCACCCTGTGGCTTTTCCTCTGGGTGCATGCACAGAGACAGATCTCTCTTCCTCCTACAGGGACACTAGTTCTATTGGATCAAGGACCCATCTTATGTCTTCATTCAATCTAATTACCTCCTAATAACCCCATCTCCAAATACAGAGTTATATTGAGGGTTAGAGATTTAACATATAAATTATAGGGAGTTACAGTTAAGCCCATAGCTAGCCCTAAGAAAAACCATAAGAATTTAAGAACTAATGAATAGCCTATGTTTAGTAATAGGGCTATGAAAGGGTGGAGCTTATGCAGACATTGATTTTCTTACTGAGTAGTTAAAATTAGGATCCCAAATTTAACTAGGCCAATTATTTTGTAAAGCAATGTTACTGTTGAAGCAAAAGAAAATGTTACTCACAAAGATGGAGATGAAACCATCCAGATCCCCCTTCAAGGAAGGACTTGTTGCTGAGCCACTGGAAGGGCTGCCTAAACAGAGACTTCAGTGGTCAGCACGTTTTGCATTGCTGTAGGGAGTCCTTGCCCAAGGGTACACCTTTTCCATGGCAACCAGAATCCAATGACTGCAGCAGAGGTATTGGAGACTGCTAATTTGAAGCAGCAGGTGACAGTTCTCAAAGTTCCAGAGGGGTTGGCCAGAGCTATCATCAGGCTCATATACCTGTTTCTTCCACCTCCATTAGATAGGTGTCAATTCCATGGCACACTCTAAGAAGCAAACTGCATACTAGTTCCCAGCTCAGGACGTGCTTCCTGAAGAACCTAATCTGCAACAGGATTTAATCCAGTGTCATACGACTCATTATCTAAAATCAATCCTTATGCAGGGTGACCAAAAGTAAAAGAATAAGATAGCTATACTCCCAGCCCTATTTTTTATTCTTTATTTTGAAACAGGGTCTCACTAAGTTGCAGAGGGCCCCACTAAACAGCTGAGGCTGGCTGCAAACCCACAATCCTCCTGTCTCAGCACTGATCACTAGTGGGATTACAAGCATGTGCCACCACACCCGGCTTAAGATTTATATCTTTATTGAGAGCTAATTTTACAGCCTGATTTATTTGGCCCATCATGATTCCCAAAAAATTCTGTTTTTTAGAGCACAAATGTGTGTATATAATTTTATAATTTTTTTGTATTTATAGCCATTTGTTTACCTGTTTTCTACGAAATCATAATTATCATTCTTACATGGTAGTACGTAGTTTCTTAGTACATAGGCAATTTCAATATTCTCTTTACCGCCCTCTTGTGGATCTGAGCACTCCTAATCTCTTGTCACCTAAAATACTGCTTGTATCTGTATTGTGTCTGCCACAAGGTCTAGTAGAACTAAAGTGGAGCAGGAGAACAACTGCATTACATAAGTCCTGTATATCAAATGGGGGAGAGTGAAAGTAAGGCTTAAAAGACAGGAAAGAATGTCATGCAGTCTGCCCCCAGACAGCCCTCTCCAAAGTGAGGGATGTTAGAGTAGATATTGATAAAGAAAATGAAAATAACATTTGGGGGGGGGGAACAAAAGAAAGCAAATGGACTACTATTTTCTGTGAGTAGCTCTTCCCAATTTCAGTGGAATACTTCTCTTTTACTATCTGAATCAGTTAGTTTGCATTAAAAATCTTGACTCTTTTCTTTTATCACTATTTGAGCTTGGACAGATTACTTCATTAATCTCCTTAAGTTTCATTTCCTTATATATTAAATGGGGATAGTAACACCTCTGTTGCATTGTTGTAACATTGGAAGCTCAATTTCTAAATTCTAATAGTTATTAAATAGTTGTTATAACTATTAGTAGTGAAACTTTTTGTAGTGTTTTTTTTTTCCTTTCTTTCTTTTTTTTGGGGGGGGGGGTGATACTGGGGATTGAACCCCAGGAATCTTCTATCTCTGAGCTACACTCCAGGCCTGTTTTATTTTTATATGAAATGGGGTCTCACTGAGTTGCTAAGGGCCTTGCTAAGTTGGTGAAGCTGGCTTCAAACCTGCAATCCTCCTGTCTCAGCCTCTGGGATTTTTTTTTAAGCAGGATTCACATCAAACATTACATAATTCAATTATTGCAAAAACATTTACATGTAAGAAGTAGTGGATCAGCAAGATGAGCCAAATTAGCAACTTGCCGAATCACATTTTGACAAAATGTCAAAACAGGGACCTAAACCCATTTACTACACCAAATTAAATGAAGAATGGAGCATTAGTGTCATCTTCCTGCAAGAAGAAACATTTAGTTTAAGTATCCCTGAAGTAGGTAAATAGTGATTGTATAGTTTATGCAATGCTAGTATTAATTTTTTAAAAAGCCTAAACAACGAAAATAAACCATTAAATGGAATTGCAAGAAACATTATTCTTAGAGGCAAAATAATTATCTAAACATTTTCTCATAGAAGATATCATTCCCAAATATATATCTGAAAACAAAACCACTCGTTCTTTATCTTTCATAAACTTTACAAAAATATGGTTTTTAGAAACATAATTATTAGATATTCCAGTAATATTTGGCAGGACTTCCTGCTTGTTGTAGAATAAATTGTTCTTTCTATTTAAGTTTATGGATACTTGTTTATAATCAGACAAATTAATTAATTATGCAAATAATTAATTATATAGCTATTTTATATGTAAAGTATGTGCTCCCCTATGTCTCTATAGAATTTCTTGTATCTACAGGATTGTTAATCTGTTAAAAACTAGGTAAATATATATACAATCAATCAATCAACCAAATAAACATTAATTGAGCTTCTACTATATACCTTGTACTGTGCTTGCCTAAAGATTAAAAACAAAACAACACTTATTGCCCTCAAAGTGATTGTACTTTGTTAGAGGAAAACATGAATATATAAAATATGTCATAGAATATACACAAAAGAAGTTCAACAACTTGTTTGTGATCTATGCCATAAAAATAACAAAAATGCATTTTTGCAGGACTGCAGGACATCAGATAGGGACTCACTTCTTTTTCTGCAAATACCTGAAGGGACTCAGGGAGGATCATGCACCTTCAAAACAGTTCTCTAGCTCTCTGGATCAACCCCTGTGCTGAGTGATGGGCCTTTGGGTATTTCCCTGCCAGAAGTCATGTCTATCCAATTTCTAGTCCAATCTAAGGCCACCTTGCACTTAGTGTAGGGATTTTTTTCTTTGATACAACTTTTGAAGGAGTTTTATCAAATATGCCATTGGCAAAAAATCAACTGATATTTATTTATTTATTTACTTATTTATTTATTTATATATTTTGGCACCAAGTGTTTGGTCTCCATTTTGTTGACTTTCCTTCTCACAGATAATGATGGTATGAATGTGGATACTCATTGCAAATTAGGTTGATATTCACAGGCCATCAAGATGTGTTGTGTTATTACTTGGACAAAGGTGAGCCCTTCCCTATGACTTTTGTCTCCGATCATTTGCTTTTTTACATTGTCAGAATCATATAATTTCTACATCACAGCTCTTTATGGTTTATAAGGCATTTTCACTAATTATCAACTTCATCTAGTAATCAAAATAGCACCATATAATAGAATGGGTAGTCTTCTTTTCTAACAGATGTGAAAACCAAGTGATAGCAAGTCTATTTGGTTTCTTCAATAGTCATGCAGGCTAAGGTTACAGGCTAAGCTGAGAGTATTCAGGATCCATAGTTTTTGTTATTTTCATACCAATATACTTGATTTATGCTGTGCCATACTAAATACTATGGTGCCTTGTTCTCTGCTTTTCTCTTTCTACTCTCTTCTCCTTTCTTTTCTTCTTTTTCTTTCCTCTTTTCCTTCTCCACTATATTCCTCATTCTCCATTCTTTGTCTTCTCTTTCCTTTCTTTTCATTTTTCTTCTTCCCTTTCCTGCCCTCCCTTTTATTCTTTTGCTTGAAAATTTTAACTAGACTGACATTGGCTACTAGAAGACTGCTCTGATCAAACTGCCCCACCTTAGTGGTTTGAATCAGCAAGACTGAGGATTTCAAAGTAGTATATAGGTGGTGTTATATTTTTTGCAAAGTCATAAATCAGGATATGTATAATACTTGGATTAGAACCTCATTGATTTCTTGTCTTCCACTGAGCATTTGGTCTCTCATAGGCCTGATATTCAAGCCTATAAGGGGCACTGACCTGGCGACCAAGGCACCCCTTCCAGGGAAAGAAAATAAAAGAGAAGTAATATGAGAATTTTTACATTGACAGCCCTTGCAAACAACCTCCAGTTCGCAATGTTGTTTTCTGTGTATTCCTGCTCATTTATGAGTTAGTCAAATCAAAACAAGGCCAATCAGGAACATCTATCTATATATAAAGCATAACAAAAATAATGTATGTCCATATGTGACAAAGGTGATATAATGATAAGTATTGCTATTATTACTATAATTAAAGTCTCAGAAGGAAATCTAGGAATCGAGAGATTGAACAAAATAAAAGTTATCTTCACAATAACTTTTTCCATTTCTCTTTTCTAAACAATAGGCAGCACACCTTCTATTTCCACTGTCTATTTTGTTTCTACCTCTTTAAAATATGGCACTTATTGAGAAACTATTTTTGGAAGTAACTGGAGCATGCAATTACTCGGGTAACACACAGAACATTTAGTCTCCATCTCTCCAGAGTTCCAGAATTGTCCCCTTTGGAGCTTGCAACTCATCTACCCATCTGTGCATTCAGTCCCCAGAGACCACTGCAAAACCCAAAATGATAAAAGTCTGGAAGTCTTAGTGCTTTTGAACATTAATCCATTGGATCTAGAGTCAGAAAAATTCTGAACTTTGGGTTCAAGATCTACCTTTAGTACTCTATGACCCTGAGATAAAAAATTGATTTTTCTATAATATACTTAGCTGTAAAATGAGGAGACTGGACTAAGACAAGACCCATGCCTTTGAGATACTGTAGGAATAGTCTGTGTTTTCAAAGCCCTGAAATGCCAAAGGAAATGCTGTAGGGCACTTGAGTAGATGGAAATACTTTCCAGTTTATCTTTCACTGGCTTCTACAACAACAGTATAACAAAACAGATGTTTTTAAGGATTAATGAGTGATAGATATAAATTGCCATAATAATATTGCTTACTGTTTCCATCCTGGTTCATTAACTATCATTAAAGATACCATGTGACTTGTATTTTTTCCTGTGCCATGATGTAATCACCCAGTAGCTGCATTCCTTTCCCTATCAAAGGATCCCCAAGCCTACCATTTGAATCAATAGAACTGTGAAATTCATTTCCGGACCATCTCTTAAGGAGATCAGAAGGTCATTGGTTCTCATCAAGAACATGAATGAGGAAAACAAGATAGTGGAAAAGAGTGAGAAAGAGAGAAGCTAATTCCCACTGCTCCCTGAAGTTTAAATAGTTCCCCTGTGGTTTCAAGTTCAGTTCTGTTCTGCTTTTAATTTAAAACCATTCCTTACCAGGCAACTGATTTTTGCTAGTCTCTTGGGTGATTTTCTAAGACAGATTTCACTGTATTCTACCCTTGTGTGTGCACTTAGCTCCCATTAGCAGTAATGGGTGTTATGCATGTATAGCTCCCATTAACAATAATGGAAATTATGCATGTGCATCCAGAGGAAAGTATGCTTCCCAATGTTGGAATTTTTGTTCAGGAGGAAAAGTACTCCTTATGCAGCATTTGGCTTTTGTTTTAGGCTCTTTATTGTGGTGACGATTTGTGCTGCAAAGAATGAACATGGTGTGAAAGAGTGCCAGCTCCTCCATGTGCAATCTGTACAGTATTTTTTAAAATGTTGGCTTATAACTTTTTGCGTGACTAAAATAACAGTCAGGCAAAACTTGTTACAGAGATTCAAAACGTTTAATAAAGGGTCAGGAGGGGGCTAAGTAGGAATTAAAGCTAGGAATTATGGTAGATAATGTCACCTGTTTCAGGGTAATAAACATAGTGCAGATTTGAACAGATGGAGAAAATAATTCTTCAAAAACAACTGAGTGCTATTTATGCAGATCATAATAACTTTCCTCCAGATGAATGTGCTCTAACCCAAAGGGATGATTTCTATCATAATACATTGATTAAAAAATGGTAGGCCAAAGGTGACATTGCAAGGGACTGTGAATCAGCATATTAATTTTAGAACAAATCATGCAAAAAAGAACCTTTAACTTTAATATGAATTCAGGAATATGATTCATCTTCATTTTTTATGAGTGGCAGAATGCACTTGACACTTAAAATGTTTTTGAATTGTCACAGTGATAGTCTAAGTCTTTATCTCTTGTGAGAGTGCCTTGTGCTGAACGTCCAACATTGCTGTTCATCTGTAAAAGAATCAGGTCTGTGTCTAGTCTTAGATACCCTCTGGCACTGATTGGATGTGGAGAAAGAATATCCATAAGGCTTGGGTTTTGGTCGCTTTGGTCATTAGAGTAGGGCACATGAAAAGCCCTGGAGTGTTTAAGGGCACAAGCCTTTGAGAGAAATCCATCTACCTTCAAATGCTGACCATCACCTGGGAATTTATTTTACTTTTCTGAACTCAAAGTTATCTCATTTGTAAAGTGAGAATCACAATTCTCATCTTGTAGTTGTTGTAAGAATTAAACAAGTTCTAAAATTGCATTAGCAGAACTATTATTAGCAATTATTAATTTATTCAGGGAAGTAAAATTTGACAATACTAGAAATCAAGACATTTATCTAGCAGATTATGTCAACCTTATTAGAGCTAACCTGTTGTATATTTTAAACACAATCTTTATTTTTTTCTTTATTTTACCATGAACATGTCCATCACAGCTTATGCTTCCATTTGGGGGGAAAGTTAAACATAGTATCCTCAGGAAAAGAATCCTAAATATTCAGACTGACACCTGCTTTCTCCTTCTACTACTTTATTTTTCATATCATGTGAATGAGAAAGACTGTAGAAAGTGATAAAGGGTACCCACCACCAGCCTCACCAGGTACAATCAGGACAATGTTAATTATAAACTCTAAATTTTTAAAAAGAATGCAGATAGACAAGAAGCAAAAAATTTTGAAGATGGTGAGAGCTCCTATTTTATTTCCCATGTTGCCTTATCGCTGTGCTATTGAATGTCAAAGAATTTGTAAATAATGAAGTTCTTTGCAAATTTCATACAGTCATTCCTCATTATCTATGCAGGATGGGCTCCAAGATCCCCCATTCCAAAAATCTGTGATGCTCAAGTCCCTTATATGAAATAGTATAGTATTGCAAATAACCTACATAATTCTCCCATATACTGTCAATCATGTCTAGAATACTTATAATACCTAATGTAATGTAAATGCTATGTAAATAGTTGTTATACTGTATTGTTTAGAGAATAATGACAAGAAAAAATGTCTGCAGATTTAGGGTAGACACAATTTTTTAAAACTATCTTCTATCTCAGGTTGTTGAATCCATGGATATGGAGCCCATGGATACAGAGAGGGACAATTGTACATCCATTCTGACTGTTACTGTCTTAAAAATGAATGTAAAAATATAATATTACCCACTCAGTTGATTAACTAGTGGTCATTTAGCATGTTGCAGTGGAAGGAGAAAAAGACTACGTGACTACAAGCATGATACTTAATCTCCCTAAACCTTCATTTCTTCATTTGATAAAGGAAAATACTAGTAAGGTTGGTTTGAGGAGTAATTAGCATAACACATAACATAAGAAGTACTTAATCAGTATAGTTTCTATGGGGAGGTGCTTGAGAACAGAGGGAGTAATTTTCAGACAGTACAGTAGTTATAGGTTGTGGGCAAGTCAGTGCCACATGAGGTGCTTTGGCTTCTGAAGAAATACTGAGATGGGAATGAATGTGATCATGTGAATGAGAAATGCTGTAGAAAGTGATAAAGGGTACCCATCACCAGCATCACCAGCTACAATCAGGACATCTTAGGTTCTTCTCCTCTTCGTCTGCCCTGGGGCTGGAAGAGGGATACTTATCTCTAAAAGATGTCCTTGTCCTAAGAGGAATAGTGGATCACAAACTTCTGATGGCAGTGGCCGCTTAATACATGTCCTCCTCTAATCCCTGATTTTTGGAAAGATTCATTTTTTTTTCTATTAGAAAATCACTTTTATTGGAATGATTGGGGTCTCCATTTTTATGAAATTTATATTTGTCAATCAGGATTTATGATTTAGTCTAGGTAGAGATTCCACAGTGTTGATATAATCTGTTTTAAGATTTTTAAAAAAGGACTCTATAGCATTTTCTTTTAATATTTGCTTACATTTTTATTCTTTATTTATTTATTTGGAAACTGGACTATAGTTTGTATACACCTAACGATCTATGAAGTCAGACTCATTACAATTGCTTACAAATTTTTCAAGTAAAATCTGAGCATGCTGATTTGCTTGGATTGAGATAGAGCCACTGGATAACCAGGAATTGCTACCCTAAATACTCCAACCTCTTACCTTATTTCCTTTACCCTGTATAGCATTTTTTACCACCTGTTCTTCTATACATTTTTGTTTATTGTCTGTCTCCATGAGGGGAGTGATTTTGTCTATTGTTCTTACTGCTGTATCTCTGTGACCTAAGTTGTTGCCTACCATAAAGTAAATGCTTAATATCTGTTTGTTGAATTGTTTGATGCACAATGCTCTCCATGCAATAGTTCCATTCTCTTGGATAGGTGCATTGGGAGAAATAGAGAAGAGATTTCTATGGCATATCTGCAAGAAGGATGGTGTGGTACCAGGATCTGGCTCAGTCTCTTGGGCAGAAGATGTAGAGTGAATTCAACTATTTCTGTGAGATATTTAAAAGCATCAATTAATCCTGGGTCTTGGGTTTGGGATCTGTGCAAAAAGGATAATAATAATCCTACATTCACATGGTTACAGTAAAGATTAAGCATCATGCATAGGTCCTATTATCTTATAGACTGCACATTGTTGTTAGAATGTAACATCACTGGAAAAAGTAAGACATTTGGGACACTGTGCAATTAGACTTAATCTGTCTCCAAAAGATCTATAAACTTGGTGAAAATATCTTTTCTCAATTTCTTCACCTGGAAAGAGAGTTGTTATTCAGTTATTCAGGATCCTGAATGTCTATCCAGCTATGAAAATCCAGATCTCTAAGGGATATATAGTCTTTTTTCTTGAAGTTAAGGACTATGTAGGTATTCCTCCAATTCTTATAAAAATACCATAAAATAGACTGAGTATTAGTTGTTTGCTTCATTTTCTTATCACCATTAGGCATTATCCTACTTAGAGTGACAAATTCATCATCTAACAGTGCTAAAATTTTCAGTATCTTTCATTATGACAACCCAGAGTAGTTACAAGGATCACCTTTTCCCACACAGTTACTACTATTGATGTGAGTCTCAGAGGTGACTTGCTGTGTTGGTGGGGAGGGTGCCTGGTTATACTGGAGTTCAGCCTTTTATATTCACATTATTCCGCCTCTGGAAGAACATGTCCTCCACTCCCATTACACATGAGAAAGAAAATTGTTTTGCCTGTACAGAACACTCTTATTTGCAGAGATTCTCTGAGAAGATCATGACATGTATTGGCTGGATTTATGGGTGAGCTGTGCTACTAGGTTACAGCTTACATTGTAGGCTGATGAAACTCACTGTTTATGTTAACTGTCTGGACTATCTACACAGAACAGAGCTGGAGTATCCCTGCCAGGGAGGAATTAAGGGCCAGGGAAGCAGCTGCTCTATGCAGAGGGTCTTGATAAATGCAGGTGATGCTACCATTAGGCAAGGAAATTTCCTTTAGGGCAACTCCCCCACCCCATAAAGGATATAGAACTGCCCTTGTACCTGTCTCACACCCTGATTGGGGTTGTAACAGCAACTGGACATGAAGCTATTGAGGACTGAGAGTAAATGTAGATAGAAAGCAACTAAATCAGTGTCTGAGTGGGCGGTCACACATGTAGATGTTCGTAAGATAAGTGGAGTAACAGAAATTGCAAAGACCAAATGGAGTTCAAGCGCCTTATATTTCAATCCTATAAAATGTTTGAAGGCTTGCCATAACCTCGTTACAATTTATAGGACTAACTCTTTCTCACTTCTCTCTAGAACATGTTCTTAATTACAGTCAGTCAAATTTTACAGCCTTTAATAAATCACATTCAGCTTCACCTGTGTTACTTATTCCTTTGGTCTAAAGGAGTTCATTTAATTCTACGTTTTTCTTTCTTTCTCTGTTTCTTTCTTTCCTTCCTTCCTTCCGTCCTTCCTTTCTTTCTTCAGAGCCTGTGTCGTTTGACCCCTCAAGCCATACAAATTTATTCTTTCTCTGACCTATTACTATATTTTATATTTACTTGTTGGATTTAACTCCTTGAGGTCAGAGCAAAGGTGCACACCTTTTATTTTCAACTTTTCATGATCCCTAGTGAATGTTGGAAGCCTAGTAGGTTCATAGAAATTTCTTATTATTTTGGTTGTAAAGTTCTACTTGGTATTTAACCATTGTTCTTTATCTTACCTAATCAAAAGGATAGCATTTTTTTTTACCTTCCCAAATTGTCTTTTACTTATTTTAAACTCTCTTCCTTTTAAATCTTTGAAGAGAGAGAGGATCCAAGATGGCGACTGATTGAAACGCCTTTCCCCAAACGCTGTGATTTGGATCTAAATTTACCATAAAAAGAACTTTTTAACAGAAGAAAAAAAAAAAAGCGAAATTTGAACCACAAACAAATAAAGAAGATCAAGGAAGCAGAGCGGGGACAACAAAGAACGCCACTGCGCGGCATTCCGGCTTCCGCGTGGATCCCCGCCGGCCCGACTCTGCCGGGGTGGAGAGCAGCCGGGCTCTGCAGCAAAGAAGTAGGCTGTGGAAAAACAGGACCAGGAGCCGTGGGGACCACCCAGATGCTGAGAACAGCAAACCCCAGGACACAGCACCCCCAGCACCCCACGCCACACCCAGGCGGAGACCAGAATGCGTGGGGTGTACAGCATAAGCGCCCGCGGGTCTGGGGTCTGTCCCAGCACATCGCCTCAGTGCAGAACTGTGACCACCCAGAGCCTGAAATAAGACACAGCTTCTTAACGGAAGCCTGAGCGTGAAACGGGAGCTGAGGATCTGAGTTCAGGAGAAACAGGGGGAGCCAGCGGGAGCCGGCGTGCCGTGGAACAGCGGCTGCCATCTTCCCTGCTAACCCTTCCCAACCAGCTTCCTGCCATCTAGCCAGACTATCACCAACCTGCGCCCCCCAGCAACCAGAAGAGAAGTCCGAGCAGGCAGGTCTGCCTCCACGCTCCGCTCCAGAGATGGAAAAGTGAGCCTGAAGCAGGTCAGCCAAGAACCCAGCTTCTTGACTGAAGGAAGAGAAGGAGTGTTTGAAACCTGGGTGTGAACTTGGAGCACCTGGGAGGAGATCAGGAGGTTCAGGGGAGCCGTCGCGTGGCTGCCACCATCTTTGCCGCCAGCTCCTCCCAACCATCTTCCTCTCAGCTATACAAACCATCATTGTCCGATTGCGCCCCCAGCTGTCCAGGAGGTGGAACAGGCCGAACAACAGAGAACTGTAAGTGGACTACAACCTGGGGTGCTGGATTTACAATACAAAGGATACACTCAGACACCTGCCCTTCTAGAGCCTAGACTGGGTGAGAAGGGCACAGGATCCCAGAGCATATAGGGCATCTGGAAAGGCCTGGCATTTAGACTGCAAAAGCAAAAAAGCAGAGAGAGATAGACGCAGCCAGGCCCAGTGGAGAGCAGCGGGAGAAGTCCTCTGCCAGAACTGACAGAGCAAATAAAAAAAAACTTAAACTTGGTGCCTATGAACTAGCAGAGTGATTGCTCTAGTGCCTGGTTGCTATTTGTAGACTTTGGGTTTTTGTTGTTGTTGTTTTTTGTTTGTTTGTTTGTTTAATTTTTATTTTCTCTTCTTTTTTGGTGATAAGTTCCAGCTTGATACCCTGTTTTTCTTCTGTATTGCCTTGATTTATATATGTTTGTTTGGATGATTACTTGCTTTGTTATCTCTTGCTCAGGTTGTTGAATCCCCTTCCTGTCCCTTTACATGCTTCCCCCCTCCCCTCTATATTCCTCTCCACAACACTTTACCTCCTCTCTTCTCCTTTTTCCTTTTTCCTCTACCACCTCTAATCTTTTCAATAGATTACCTCAACACACTCAACATCTTATACTGCTGGAACACACCCTCTTCTTTATCCTACTCCTGCATTCATTACTGTAATCTCTCACTCAAACTTTATCTCTGAACACAACCCATCACCTCTAACCCCCCACTGCAGAGACTGGACAAGAAAACTTGCAAGAACAGCAAAGATATAAACTGAAGAACAGAGAACCATGGGAAGGAAAAATAACAAAGAAACAATGAACTACCATAACCCCTCAATAACAGATCTCATCAACCCAGAATGGCAGAGACTACCAGAAGAACAATTCAGATCTTTAATACTAGAAACAATACAGGATTTTCAGAAAGAATGTAGGCAGAGCTTTAAAGATAAAAAGGAAGACATAAAGGAACAAATAAACAAAGAATTCGATGACCTAAAAAGAAACCAGAGAAGCATTGAAGGAAGTGAAAGATGAAATAATTGAAATGAAGGCATCAATTCAAACTATAAATAACAGATTAGACCACATGGAAAACAGAGTATCACTTTTAGAGGATGACCATACCAAAAATGAATATATAGTACATAATTTAGAAAAAAAAAAATACGACAGTATGAATTGGACATTGAAGAGATCTGGGCCAATTTTAAAAGAGCTAACCTAAGAATAATAGGCATAGAAAAGGGATTAGAAGTTGAAACTTATGGAATAAACAATCTCTTCAAAGAAATAATAACAGAGAATTTTCCAAACATAAAAAGAGAAGTCGACACACAGGTCCAGGAAACATACAGAACTCCCTCAAGACATGACCAAAGAAGAGGTTCACCACGCCACATAGGGTTCATCCCAGGGATGCAAGGCTGGTTCAACATATGAAAAACAATCCATGTAATTCACCACATAAACAGACTCAAAAACAAAAATCACATGATCATCTCAATTGATGCTGAAAAAGCATTTGACAAGATCCAACACCCATTCATGCTAAAAGCACTACAGAGAATTGGAATAGAAGGAACATACCTCAAAATCAGAGAGACAATATACATTAGGCCTATAGCCAGCATCATATTAAATGGAGAAAAACTGCAAGAGTTCCCACTAAAGACAGGAACAAGACAAGGATGTCCATTATCACCTCTTCTATTTAATATAGTACTCGAGACTCTAGCCAGACCAATAAGGCAAGAGAAGGAAATCAAAGGGGTAAAAATAGGGAAAGAAGAACTAAAACTATCCCTTTTTGCAGATGACATGATACTATATTTAGAAGACCCAACAAACTCAACCAAAAAACTTATAGAACTGATCAACAAATTCAGTAAGGTGTCCGGATACAAAATCA
>PVLC010037535.1:0-15215 GCA_004027655.1 Graphiurus murinus
TCTTGGAAAGGTAGAAAAAAGACAGTATTAGATTTGAAAAACAACAAGGAAATCATCACAGGTAAGTGCTGAAGATCAAGGGAAAGGACTTGAAGATAGGGGAACAGATGCATGGAAGTAATTACTGTGGCAGACAAAAAACAAGTGATCTAAGTTGCAAATTTACAAGCTTTCTCGAGGAAGTAGACAGGATGAAACAAAAGCAATATAAAAAAGCAAGTAATAGAAGAAAACTGTTTTGGAATGAAGCAGAATTTAGTGAAATTCCAGTCCAAAAGTTATTCAGAGTTTCAGACAAAAATGAAAAGAAGCCAATGCTTAGAAATATCTTGGCAATTGGAAAGGAAGAAGAGATAATTTTTATTTGCATGTGATATAATAATTATTTATCCAGGAAAACTAATGTCAACAAATATGAACCTAGAAAAGTATCATTCTGTATATAACATAAGCCAATATTATTTCTCGGAGGCAACAATGCCATGTATAATAAATTTACATTCGCAACAAAAACAGTAAAATGAGAATTAACCATGAATTCACAAGACCTCTCTCAGTCTAAACATCAATGAAGATGTTAAATATAAACCTATTTTGTATTCTTAGTAATATGATTTAATATTGTAGAAATGTTAATCCTTTCAAGTGAAACTATAAATTCAGTGCAATCCTAATAACAATTATTATTGCATTTAATGAACTTCTTACACACATTAAAATTTATATTGCAAAACATCTATGTATAGGTTAATCCATTATTAATAAGGAAAAGTAGAGAAGATGGATTTATCCTACCATATACTAAGGCATACTACAATAAAAACCATGTGGCACTAGTGCAAAACAGACAAACAGGAATGTGGAACAGAACAGAGCACTTAGAAAGAGAACATAAAATGAAATAAAATAAAACCCTAATAGGTGATAAAAGTTCCCAAAGAAATCAATGAGAAAAGGACAGATGGTCCAATAGACGGCATTAGGAAGACTGGCTAAACATTTGGAGAAAAGTAAACTGGATTCCCATATAAAATAACATTTATAGGTGGATTCTAAGTGGACTGAAGAAATAAATGTAAAAGGCAAAACCATATAGTTCATAGAAGAAAATATAGGATAATATCATTGTGACTCAGAGACAAGGAAATTCTTAGAATTCCAAAGCACAAAATATCAATATCAGGCAAAAAAAAATGAAGAATCTGATAATGACAAAAGTTCAACAAAGCATATTATGGATAAAGTTTATTCTAATGCCTACAGAATAGACGAATATATTTATAATGTTTAGAGCAAGTATAGGTTAATATCTAGAATATTCAAAGAATTCCTGCTAATCAACAGGAAAATACCAACTCCAGTAGAAAAATGGACAATGGATATGAATAGGCAGTTCATAGGAAAACTTCAAAAGCAAACAAACGTTTAATGAAATGACCAAATTCCACAGTAATCAGGGAAATACAAAATAAAACAAGATATCATTATGCTAATTAGCCTGATAAAATTTAGGTAGTAATATCATACTGATGGGGATGTGGGCACTTAGTAACCCTCACACGCAGCAGGTGGTTGTGCAATTTGGTGGCCATTCTGAAGAGGAGCCTGGCATTACGAATACCATATAGGTGCACATATATGCTATGCCACAGCATCTTCTCTCTTAGGTAAGTATCCTAAAGACATCCCCACAAAGGAACATGACTTTTTAAATAAGCATATATAATTTTTTTGCATTAAAATGGTTCACATGGATTCTATGAGGAAGGGTAAGGGAATAGAAAGAGTAAATGTGTGAATAGGTGAGAAGTGGCCCAGTACAGTTCAAGGACAGCATGCATTAGCTAATGCCATGCGGTGGAACTGGGGCAATGACAGGTGAGGGACCTGGTCACAAATATACATGGGTAAAATTTTTGAGTTACAAGATGAAAAAAAAAAATTCCTTTAAGCATTCTAGCTGAGAGAAGAAGCAGTTAAGTATGCAAGGAAAAAAGGAGACTGGTCCAGATATCTCTCCAACTTTAAATGCCAAAAGACAAAATGCCTTCAGAATTTTGAGGATAAAATAATTTTGAATTTGGGCAGCCAGATAAGTTTTCCATGTGTGAAGGCAACAAACATTTTAAGACATGTAGAGATGCACAAAATATACCATCCGTGAACATTCCTTCAATCAGATAAAACACTTAGTAAATTCTAAAAAACATGAAAGGAAGAGCTTATCCTGATAAGTAAAATATAAACTTACCTTTTGTAGAAAGAGGACAATCCTAACAAGCATCTGGGAACGGAGTTCTTCCAATGTAAACAACGTACGGGGTGTTCGAATGAAAATTTTGGTCTTTCCATAAGCTACGTCATCCTGAAATCCACATTGTTCTATTAGTTTCTTGACGGCCTCTTTGTCTGAAGGGAGGTCATGGTTAGGCCAGGTGAACTCAGAGATCATCTTATACCTGGGTCAATAAAAAACAGGACACAGATGAAGGGAGAAAAACCGTATGGTCATTTCAATAGAAAAACTATCCAATAGAATTCAAGATGCTTCACAGAAGACAAAACAAAACCTTCTTAAGTTAGTAGAAGTGAATTTCGTAGCTGGGCTGGTGGCACATGCCTGTAATCTCAGTACTTGGGAGGCTGAAACAGAGGATTACAGATTTGAGGTCAGCCTCAACAATTTAGCAAAGCCCTCAGCAATCTAGCAAAACCCTGTTTCAAATAAAAAATTAAAGCTGGGTGTGGTGGCACACGCTTGTAATCCCAGTACTTGGGGGGCTGAGACAGGAGGATTGCAGGTTCGCGGCCAGCCTCAGCTATTTAGCGAGGCCTTCTGCAACTTAGTGAGACCTATTTCAAAATAAAGAATAAAAAAATAGAGCTGAGGGTGTAGTTCAGAGGTAGAATGCCCCTGGGTTCCATCCCCAGTTCCAAAAAATTAAAATAAAACAAAAAATAAAAAATTAGCCAGGCATAGTGGCACATGCCTGTAATCCTAGTACTTGGGAAGCTGAGACAGAAGAAGCACAGGTTCATAGCCAGCTTCAGCAACTCAGTGAAGTCCTTTGCAACTTAGACCCTGTTTCAAAATAAAAAATAAAATAGGGCTGTGAGTGTAGCTTGGAGGTAGAATGACCCTGGATTCAATCACCAAAACAAACAAACAAAAAAAGGTATTTGATAAAATGAAATACTCCTTTATTACAAGTCTTACTATATGAGGGATAGAAGGGGCTTTCTTAATCTAATAAGGATTATTTACTCCCACAGAGTGGGAGAAAATTTTTGCCAGCTACTCTTCTGATAGAGGACTACAGAGAACTCAAGAAACTCACAGCTAAGAAAACAAATAACCCAATCAAAATATGGGCAAAGGATCTAAATAGACACTTCACAAAAGAACAAATACAAATGGCCAATAAATGTATGAGGAGATGTTCAACATCATTAGTAATCAGAAAAATGCAAATCAAAACTACCCTGAGATTTCACCTAACCCCAATCAGAATGGCAATCATCAAGAACACAAACAACAACAAATGCTGTCGAGGATGTGGAGAAGTGGGAACCCTAATACATTGTTGGTGGGATTGCAAATTAGTGCAACCACTTTGGAAAACAATACGGAGGATCCTCAGATGAATGGGAATGAACCTACCATATGATCCAGCAATACCACTCCTGGGTATCTACCCAAAAGAATGGATACCAAACTATCAGACCGACACATGTGTATCTATGTTTATAGCTGCACAATTTACAAATGCCAAACTATGGAACCAGCCAAGATGTCCATCAACAGATGAATGGTTTACAAAACTATGGGATATGTACACAATGAAATTTTACTCAGCCATAAAGAACAAAATCATATTATTTGCAGGGAAATGGATGGAACTGGAAAACATTATGTTAAGTGAGATTAGTCAGTCACGAAAAGTAAAAAAATAGTATGCTCCCCCTAATATGTAGAAGCTAGGGAGAAAATGGGACATAAGAGGGACTCCAGATGAAGAAGGAGAAAACTTAGGTGAGCAAAGAATTTAACTTAATGGAAGGTGATGGGGGGAGGAGGGACACCCTAACGCACATGATGTACTTTCACGAATATATGAAAGTCAATCACTAAACTGAACTTGATAAGGAAGGAGGGCAAGGGAGTGGGGGCAGGAATTGGGGAAAAGTTAAATGAGAAATGTGTGAATGTATGCCATTGTTAGCTTGTACCTAAGAAAGATGTATGATTACAATGCACGAATTTAAAAAAAAAAAAAGGTTATTCACCAAAATTTACAGCAAACATCATTTGTAAATGGGCAACCTTGGCTATATTCTCTTCACTAACAACTATAAGACAAAGATACTTCTACCATGGGTTCTGCTCAACAATGTTCTGGAGACTGATAAACAGGTTGGCAAATGAGTGAGGAAGGAACAAAACTGACATACTCATGAACAATATGGCTTTCTTCAAAGGAAATCAAGCAGATCTTGGGATAAACTCTGATAACTAACAGAAACTCAGCTACATGTAAGATCACTACGCAAACAACAACTGCATTTCTACATACAAGTGGCCCAGAGTTGCTGGCCACGTGGGCCTCTCCACATAGCTGAAGTCACGAAGTCACAATCTTTTGTAACTCAACTCACCCACTTTCACCATATTCCACTAAGTAAGAAGCGATTGCTAGGTCCAGCAGCCCCCGCCCAAGGGCACGAATATAGGGAGCATTTTAGAATCCTGCCCCATGCGAAGTTGTTTAATACGTGTAGTCAAATTACATAATTTTTCCCTATATGTATCTCAATTTTTAAGTCATTAAGTGAAAGGCTTTCTTCACACTTACGCTACTGGTCAATTTTCTGATATTTTCTTCTATTATTTCCACATTTTCATTTAGATCTCTGATCCATTTGGAGTCTATTATGGTAGATAAATGTGAATAATGGATCAAATGTTACTTTTTGATAAATAGCTATCCAGCAGTTCCAACACAGTTTAAAAGTCCATCTTTGCCCCTGTGATTTAACATGCCATCTTTATCATAAGCTAAATTGTCACATGTGCTTCAGTTTATTTCTGGTTTATTCCATTGCTGTTTGTCCATCTGTGTACTCCTACCACATGGTTTTCATTATAGAGGCTATAAGTATATTTTAATGTTTCTCCTCATTCTTTTCTTTTAAAAAGGTCTTTCTAGCTATTCTGACATGCTTATTTTCCCAAATGAACTTTGGAGTCAGGTTTTATAGTTCCAGGAAAATACCAGAATGAGCAAATAAAGGTAAAAAAAAACAAAACAAAACTAAACCTCTCCCTAAACTCCTTTAAAGCAGTGTTACTGAGTTTGCACATTAAATGTATATATGGTGTCCTATTCAACAGCAAAGGATGTCTTCCTGGTTTTTCAGGGGTCTTTAAAAGTTTTTCCTACAGGAAAACTGCTTCAGAAAGTGAAGCATCATATGTGGAAGCTAGAGAGAAACTGGGAGACTATAAGGACTCTAGATAAAGAGGAGAGACTCCAGTGGAGTGAATGGGGGGAGAGACTTGATGAAGGAAACACTTCAAATAATGCTATGTGCACATCTGAGATTATCAATACCGATCTCAATATCATGTACAGGGAAGGGGAGGGAGAGCGCTGCGCACGTATGCTTCTATCACCCTGAACCTCACTGCGATGTAATTACATCACACTAATAAAAGTATATTTAAAAAGCTTTCCTCATATGGCTTTTCATATTTCTTGTTAAGGAAATAGATATCGAATCAGTACCTGATATAGTTAATTTATTCCTTTCTTGACATCTCTCTCTTTTCTAGTTTCCATGACAGCACACTCCCTTGGTCTCCTTCAGTCTCTCTGGCTAGTCCTTCTCAGTCTCAGTTTCAGGTGTGTCTGGCTACTACGGTACCCCTTCATGGTAGAGGGTCCCAGGACTCAGCTCAGGGTCTAAGTGTTCTCTCTCCACATCACCTCCTGCTAGCCCACTGCACTTAAATAATACATTTAAAAATAAGTATGTAAACCTTTAACATGTAAATTATAACAATACAAAATATATTTTAAATTCATAAATGTATTATTCCTAAGCCTCGCCCTCAGTTCTGAGCTTCAGACCCATAGACTCATGCCTACACAGGTCTGGAAGGCATTTTGAACATCTCTGCCAGTCTTTCTTATCTCAAGCCACCCAGTTACTAAAGCTGGAATCCCAGGGATATTTTTATTCCTTGTCTATTGTTACTTCTAATCTATCATCAAGTCTGATTAATTCTACCTCCAAAATATATTTTATTTATTTATTTTGGTACTGAGGATTGAACCCAGGGGCAGTCTACCTTCAGGCTACACCGCCAGTCCTTTTTATTTTGAAACAGGGTCTTGCTAAGTTACAGAGGCTGGCCTCAAACCTGTGATCTTCCTGCCTCAGCCTCCCAAGAACTGGATTATGGGTGAGTACCACTGCACCTGGCACCAAAATATATTTTAAACCCAATAATTCTCATCATTACTGCTGCAGTCCTAATCCAAGCTCCCTTCTAGCTGACTGCAATAGACCCACAAGTTGTTTTTCTTCTTTTCTCAGCCACTCTGCGGACATCAGGCACAGTCCTTTTTTCTCTAAAAGGCTTTGAGTCATTTCCATCTTTGCTTCTCTCCTCCTCAGCATCCTTCTGTTACCTTGGCTTTGTCAGGGCTCTGGAATGGGGCTGCCTTCTTGCTTTGGTCT
The DNA here is from genome assembly GCA_004027655.1 of Graphiurus murinus. Lineage (NCBI taxonomy): Eukaryota > Metazoa > Chordata > Mammalia > Rodentia > Gliridae > Graphiurus > Graphiurus murinus. The sequence goes on from PVLC010037535.1 coordinate 6,745, forward strand.
TTTTGTAGGCTGTTTCTACTGTTTGGAATATCTCATTTTTCCTGAGTCCTCAAAAGGCTGGCTCCTTCTGACCCTTGTCTTTCCTTGACTGCCCTACATCATAGCTCCCCACCCCACGTGCCTCTCCACCCCTTGAAGGCAACTCTTTTTGTGCTTCCACCTCCCCCAACACCATTCACGACAATTTGCAGTCATAGGGACTTGTGGGCTTATCTATTTAATGCACCATGAAGGCAGAAACTATACCCTCTGCCTGTCATGTGCCCACTGATTATGAGGCAATAGATGCTTGCAGAATCAATTTTAAAACCTACTCACTTTGCTAGACAGGGACAGAAATCAAAATGAAGGAGATTTAATAATGAAGACAAAAGTAACACCACACAGTCACACATGCAAAAAAAGACAGCAAAATCAGAAACCTTTCAGGTTTGTTATAAACTAGAGGGAGGGTCCACTTTGAGCCCTGGTGTGGGTGGCGATGGCGTGTGCCTGAGGTCCTCGGCACACTGCGGATGCTGGACATGCTCCCGCTGCTGCACTGTGCAGCTCAAGGGGCAGAGGCACCCTGCCTCCCTTCTTGCCACCAAGGTGGAGGCCCCCATTCTCTGGCAAACCAGCAGCCTGAACTCGCTAATGAAAAAGGCAAACTCATCTGCTTTTTGACAACCTGCCTAACCTCCCTGAAGGACTTTAGCAGCTTTTAAGGTTATCAGTATGCTTCAAATACTATCTCTGTGTATTCAATAAAAGAAGTGAAAATAAAGGAAAGTGACAGGTGAAAATTTAGGCTTAAACCTAGAATGCTTACAAAAATCCTTCAAAAATTTAAAACAAAAACTCACCATAGAAAGTATTAGTTTTTCTCTTGTCATCCCTGGAAACTGATATATTATATACCTTCTATCTCACCCCCTCCCCATGTTCTATCATTAATTATTACAGTCAGTGTGACAATAAAATAAAGTGACAATCCTCAATTTAGGCAAACTAATTCTCTTTATTTATTTTTTGCAGTGCTAGGGATTGAACCCAGAAGCATTCTACCTCCGAGCCACACTGCCAGCCCTTTTTATTTTTTTGGTTTTGAAATAGGGTATTGCTACGTTGCTTAGAGTCTAGCTACTTGCTGAGGCTGTCCTTGAACCTGTGATCCTCCTGTCTCAGCCTCCCAAGTACTAGGGATTACAAGTGTGTGCCATCAAGCCCAGTTTTATTTTTATTTATTTATTTATTTTTTTGTGGTACAGAGGATTGAACCCAGAGGCATTCTACCTTTAAGCTACACCCCTAGCCCTTTTTATTTTTTATGCTGAAACAGGATCTCACTAAGTTGCTGAGGATCTCATTAAATTGCTGAGACTTATGTCGAACTTGTGATCCTCCTGTCTCAGCCTCCAAAGTACTAGGATTACAGGCGAGTGTCACCATATGTGGCTAATACTCTCAAGGTCTTAGAAGTGTCAAGTTCCAGGAGAAAAAAAGGAGTCCAGTATTTAATTTGCTATGCCACACAATGAAAGATCAAGTCTCCACCATCCCAAGGCAGGTCAAATAGCACCCAGAGACTCCTGTTCTGGGAGACAGGATAGTGTGTGGGAAGAGCAGCTGAGGATGACCTGCGTGTGGATTCTGACTCAGCCGTGTGATCTCCAGTCAACCAATCACTTCTGTCTCCTCTCCTTAGTGCAAAATAAGGCTAGTAGTAGGAGCCTTGCCTATCTCTCAGGGTTGTGGTAAGGATCAAATGGTAGCAAATAAGGTTGCTAAAAAAAAAAAAAAAAAAAAGTAAGCAAAGACACCCCTGTCTTCAAAGGTTTCACCCTCTTAAGTGAATATACATGACAGCCAAGCTTTATGACTGGAAAAAAAGGACTTAAAACCCTTTACAGCACCCTGCAGAGGCAATCGTGGGAACACCTCAGTTAGAAGAGGAAGAGGCTACTGCTCAGTTACATCTAGGCAGCCAAACACACAGAGAGAAGTTTCTATGTGGGATTACAGGGTGAATCACAATGCCTAGCAGGCAAACTCCTTTTATATGAAACAGAAGATAAATCCAGTCTAAGAGTAAGAATGATCTATTTTCCAATCATTTTGTCCAGTACCTTCCAGGTGAGTCTAGAAATGCATTCATCTCCACTTAAATAGCCATAGATCAAATAGACTTCTGTCTGTGCAAAAGCATGTCTTTCAAAGGGTAAGTTTACATGTTTATTGTGATTATTACTATATCTCAATTTGTACTTCTTATCTTTTTTTATTAGGTGTGCTTTCTTGTTGCTCTGTTTTCTCTTGGATAGACAGATCTTTCCTTATTCCATTTTCTCCTTCAATTTGAAAGTCATATATTCAATTGTGAGCCAATACATTTTTCTTCTTCTTCTTTTTTTTTTTTTTCAGTGCTAGGGAAAGAACACAGGGCCTTGTGCATGCTAGGTAAGTGCTCCTCTTCCTGTGCCCCCACCACTGAGCCACTCCCCCCATCTCCTATAGGATGTTAAAGGTTGTGGGCTCCAGAGCCAGCTGCCTGAGTCCATACGAGGCTCCTGGGCTACTTAGCTATGAGACCTGGGGCAAGTTACTTATCCTATCTGTGTCTCAGTTTCCTCATCGAAATACAATAAGGGCAACGTGCTTCCCTCATGTGGTTGTCAGTATCTGTGACTTACCACATGCAGAATGCTTAAAATAATGCCCGATACATAGAGTAAGCATTTCAAAAAATTAGTGACTATCATAATTATCTCAGAAATTTCAAAACATAGAAATTATTTTTTTGCTATTTAGTCATTAACCTACATCTTTTCCATAAACAGGACAAAAGTATTTACTTTTCTCTACCTCTTACTCCCATTTTAGTTCCATATTATTACTAAAATCTCCCCCCCCCATACACTTGTAATCAACACTTTTGTAGATTTCACCAAATATTTGCTGATTTACTTGTTTTATACTGCATTTCTGCACCCTACGTTTCCCTTCTCTATCCATCTTTCTTTTTGCCAAAGTACACACTCTGGAAGATTTTTCAGAGAGGGTCTATGAATAATAAAATTTTTTATTGTGTTTGAAAAAACACAAAATCTTGAGTGGCAATTTGGCATGGAATACCATGCTAAACAGAAACTTCATTTTCTTTGCTGCAGAAATTCTGATCTTTAGTCTACTTGATCTAACACTGCTAATGAGATTTATGTCTTTCTTTCAGTTCAGGCAATTCCTGGCTGTGGTCTGTTTGAACAGTGTGTCTCCTTGATCTCTGTTCTCTCCTCCTGTCGCTCCTCTGTGATGGGCTCTGGCATCCTGGTGGATGCATTGGGCTCTTCTCCTGGTCACTATGGTGACCTCCTGGTGCTGCGGCTACAGTAGACCAGTGGGGATTCTAAAATGGCAGCCAGTGCCTCAAACCCCAATCTTCACTTATAACTGCGACACCCGGTCGCTTCTAGGTCTTCAGATCTACCTTACATCATATTCAGGGGGGACTCGCATCTTGGCGGTTCACCAAGAATCCTTGATTACATACCTTGGCTGTGCATTTACTTAGTTTTAAAAGAAACATATTTTGAATTATTTCGGTGATGCTGTACAGTGGGAATGGAATATTTAAGCTTGTACGATGAAACCACTGTATTTGAAATTCAGGTTCTTTTTAATCTTTTTACATGAGTATTAGAAAACATACTCTAATCCTTACAGCATGTTATCCATGCTAAAAACAGACACACCAACACCTTTTAAGTTGAAAGTAAAATAGTCCAAAAAGAGATTAACAGTAGGTGAAGACATGCCCTTGCACACTTCTGGCTCTTTCCCAACCAAGTTTGCTTATCATCTGCCTACTTCAACTACTGGTCTGGATTCTACTTAATCTCATGATCCTACGTCTTCAGTTCAGCCCCATCACAGAGTGACCCATTCCAATGCTGCTCATTCAAACATCTCACTTCTGCTGACTTTCTACAGTGACAACTCAAAAACAAATTCAAGGCCTGACCAACTGCCAAAATTTTCCAAGCAACAATAGGCTAGAAATCTCTCTAGTTTGAAATCAAAGCTCAGAACACATCTCTATTCATTAAAACATTCCTACTACATAGCCTCAGTGAAGAAAAAAACTGATTTTTAAAGATCTATGTGATTTCAATGGGAAAAAATGGTCAGTTTTGAGCATAATCTTTTCATTAATATAAAATTAAATTTCAGTTTTCCAGGCTATTATGCCATAAAGTTGTGTTCACAGAAAGTAAGAATACCCATTTGGTGCAACCTCTTACTTCTGCACTCAAGTCACTGAATACAGGTGGAGAAAAACCCAACCACCCCAGGTGGTCTCAGCTCCTGTTTGTAACCTCGAGTCTCAAATGGGCACTCACCTCCTCCTCATAGCAATCCTACGAAACATATCTATGCTTTCCCACTCTCCAAATGAGCATTCTTATTTCCCCTCAAGCCTCTTATGCCGCCTCTTCTGACCCTTGCTCTCAGCTCATGATGCTGCCTCTCATTTCATGGAGGAAACAGAAGCCACCAGGCAGGAACATTCCTCTTTGTATCTGCATTCATCGTGTTCTCCGCCCATGTCCTGCTGCTGTGGGTGCAGCACCCCTGCTCCCGTCGGGATTCTGGCCCTGCTTGTCATCTCAAGGATGTTGTTACTACAATTATTTCCCTCTCTCCTGTGCCAGGGGTTTTCCCCTTTGCTCTGAATCATCCCCACCTGCACACAACCATGTTCTAGTCCTCCCACAACCTCGTGTCCTTTTCCAGCTACTGCTCCCATCCACAGCAAAAACTTTTGAACTGTTTCAGGCATCTGACTCCTCGCTCCCTTTTCCATCCTGCTCAAACCAGGCCCCACCCACTTTCTCCTCTGCTCTCTAAATTGCCCAATCTAGCGGTGGTGGGGGGTGGAAGGGGCTTCTGTTTTTCTTACTTGACTGCATGTCAATGTTTAATATGGTGACCACATTTCTTCTTGAAATGCCATTGTCTCTTGGCTTCTGTGACATAACCCTCTTCTGGTTTTCCTTCTATCTCATTGGTTGCTCCCTTTCCTCTCTTCACTGATTCCTTTGTGCCAGACTGCAAAGCTAAATACTGTCATAGACCTCCTCCTCTTCCCTACCCAGTCCCAAGGCCTTCTATGTAATCTAAACTCTAATGACTCCAAAATCTCTCATTTGCAGACTGACTTCTTTCCAGTACTCCGGGTATGCAGATCCAACAGCTTACTTAATATTTCCACCTAGATGTTTGGCAGGCATTTCAAAATTAACATAGAAAATAATCTTAAATCGTTTCTTGCCTCTGTTCCATGTCCTTTCTTCCAACTTCTTTTACCTGATTTCATCTCAGCAAAGTATATCGCGCTTACCCAGACACCCAAAACTCAATCTACTTGCCATCATTTGTGACTCACCACTCTGTCTCATTGTAACCAATATCTCCATGAACAAGTCTTGTCAACTTTACCTCCCAGACACATCCTGAATCTGTACACTACTCTTGTATCTACAACAGTGCTTTGTGGAAGGTGCTCTCTTCAGACAAGCTTTCCTGGGCTCCTGCAATAGTATCCATATACATCTCTTTGCTCACACAGCATCCCTTCAGCGCATCAATGATTATGCTACGCCATGCTTCAAGCGCACCAGTGGTTTCTGTCACGCCTCTCCAGAATTTAAATGGTGCAGTCTGATTACAAAGTTCGACACAACGTGGCCCCTGTCCAGTCTCACACCATGCCTATCACTCAGCGTCCTCCAACCACAGCAACTACATCAGGTACCTAAAGTGCCACATCGGGACTGAAATACAGCCTTTCCCCTGGATGCTCCTTCTGGGCAATCCTCTCTTTCTGATCTCCACATTTCTGCCTCCTCTTTGTAATTGTTACCTCCTTAGAGACTCTTCTGTCCAAGCAATGTAAGGCATTAGGATTTTCTGTTTTATATTTTATGCATTTATTTATTCACCTTTTTGTGAAATCTGTACTCCAGAATGTAGGAAATGTTTAATATATATTTAAAAATAAATAAAGCCGGGTGTGGTGGAGCACACTTGTAATCCCAGCATTCGGGAGACTGAGACTGGAGGATCCGGGTTCACGGCCAGCCTCAGCTACCTAGTGAGGCACTCTGCAACTTAGTGAGACTCGGTTTCAAAATAAAGAATAAAAAATAGGGCTGGGTGTGTAGGTTGGAGGTAAAATGCCCCTGAGTTCAATCCCCAGTACCACTAAATAAATAAATAAATAAATAGCCAGGTGTGGTGGCACATACTTGTAATCCTAGTACTTGGGAGGCTGAAACGGGAGGATCACAGGTTTTGCAGCCAGCCTCAGCAACTTAGCCAGGCCCTAAGCAATTTAGTGAGATCCTGTTTCAAAATAAAAAATAAAATAGGGCTGGGGGTATAGTTCGGAGGTAGAGAGCCACTGGGTTCAACCTCAGCACTACGAAAGAGATAGATAGATAGATAGATAGATAGATAGATAGATAGATAGATAGGCAGGCAGGCAGGCAGGCAGGCAGATAGATGACTGGTGGGTGGAAGCAAGCAAGCAAGCAAGCAAGCTGGGTGTAGTGGTGCACTTCTGTAATCCCACTACATGGGAGGCTGAGACAGGAGGACTGCAGGCTTAAGGCCAACCTCAGCAACTTAGTGAGGCCCTTAGCAACTTAGTGAGACCATACTTCAAAATAAAAAATAAAAATTGGGTTGGGGGTACAGCTCAAAAGTAGAATGTCCCTGGGTTTAACCCGCAGTACCACAAAATAAATAGATGAATTATAAAACATTTCCTGATTCCCTAACTCTCATAGTCACTATCAATTATAAATTAGCAGCAACAATGATGATACTTTATATTTGTTGAGTAATTACTGTATCGCAGGTACTATTCTAAGTACTTTGTTTATATCATCTCAATCTTCAGCAAACCTTCAAGGTAGTTACTATTATTATCCTCGTTTCACACAAAAGGAAATAGAGGCATGGAAAGGTTATGTAATTTGCTTAAAGTGACACAACTTGAAAGTGGCAAAGCCAGGTTCTAAACTGAGTAGACTAATTTTACAGCCTCCACACTTAACTTCTTAATATCCTATTATTATGATAACTATTTTTTTTTTTTTTTTTTTGCGGTACTGGGGATTGAACTCAGGGGCATTCTACCTCCGAGCTATACCCCCAGCCCTATTTTTTATTCTTTATTTTGAAACCGAGTCTCACTAAGTTGCAGAGTGCCTAACTAGGTAGCTGAGGCTGGCCTCGAACCTGGGTCCTCCGGTCTCAGCCTCCCGAATGCTGGGATTACAAGTGTGCGCCACCCCGCCCGGCTATTATAACTATTAATACCAATAATGATCAGCAGCACTGAGTACTACTTACTAGGAACATAGGCTTTTTAGTCAGGTTAGTTTAGTCCTTACAACAACAGCCTTATGAAGTATTATATATTTACTTTATAGATACAAACAGGGGCAAAAAAGTTAAACTCTGGCCAAAGATCATGCAGCACATACACAGCACAGCTAAGATTCCAACCTAGATGTGACTCCAAATCCATGTTCTTCCTGTTATACTATAATGCTCATATTTCTCTCCAAATGATAGAACTTTCCATAGTCTATAAACTGTATTTTTGTAGTGATGGGAATTGAACCCTGGGAGCATTCTACCTCTGAGCTATACCCCAGCCCTATTTATTTTTTTATTTTCAAACAGGGTCTAAGTTGTGGAGGGCTTCACTATAAGTTGCTGAGGCTGGCCGTGAACCTTCGATCCTCCCATCTCAGCCTCCCAAGTACTGAGATTACAGGCATGCACCACCACACCCAGCTATCCATAAACAATTCAGGGACTCCTGTTGATTCTGGGAAAGTGTCTCATATTTGCAATTTCTTCTCTGTTCACTCAACAAATATTAATAGAGGGCTTGATAAGTGCAGATGCACTGTTGTGTATGGGAGGACTCTGTAATTATCTGCCTGTTACTAGTTTTCCGATGCTTCGTCCATTCTTACCGGTGAAGAAACTTCTCGTAAGTCTGGCGGAACGCAAATCCTGCACGCCGTACTCTCACATTTTCCAGTAGTCCAAGATATTCTACTTGGTGCCGGCAGCGCTCATCATCAAATATCTGGGGGGATTTCTTGTCATTGGGTTTGATGCAACGTACGTAATAGGGTTCCTGAGGAAGTAAATAAGCAGATGATAAGCTTCACTGGAGAAAATTTCCTGACTAGGGACACTAACGTGTAATTGTGTTAAATTAAGCTTGGTGCCTCTCATTTCAGGCACATACTGGCGAATAAAGTAGTTATTCTTTTCTCCCTTGATTCAGGGTTGGATGTTCTCATATATTCAGCTAAGTTTTCATTTTTTTGCATGTAGGATTCATTAAAAATAGCAGAAATGGAAGCTGGGTCTGGTAGTACACACCTGTAATCCCAGTCCTTGGC